>PVKH010036405.1:0-11597 GCA_004027955.1 Chaetophractus vellerosus | reverse complement strand
AGAAAAAGCATTTGATATAATAAAGCAAATAATAGGTTAAATTGATGTTATTTTTCCATCTGCAGAAGGGAAACCAATTACTTAATGTATCCAATAAAAAATATTGGGTTCAATAGTCTTTTTTTTTTTTTTTTAAGAAGGTACTGGTGATTGAACCCAGGACCTTACACTTGAGAAGCAGGTGCTTAACCACTGAGCTACATCTACTCCCCAATGAGAGTTGGCTTTTTTTCCTTTGTTTATTTTTAGGAGGTGTGGCAGTTTGAGATTATTTATGAATTCCAAAAAGAAATATTGATAATGTTTATAAACTGGTCTGTTCCTCTGGGCATGATATACCCTTTGATTGTATTTGATTCAGCTGAGATTTAACATAATCTGATTAAATTATGTTAACATTAGGGCTTTGATTCAACCATGTCATTAGAGTGTGACTCAGTGTTGAGTCCCAGCTTCCTTGGTGGGGTGGTAAAACTGACTCTCACATGGAAGTAGACACACTGAGAAGATGCACAGAGGATTCTGAGGCCCCAGGAAGAGAGATGAACCTGATAGTCTGCAGCTACCTTGTGAAGAGAACAGAGGAGCTGAGCCCAAAAAGAGATGAGCCCTGGGGAGAGAGAGATGAGCTTTATGCCAGCCTACAGCTGAGATCAAAAGAAGCTGGGACCACGGAGCCTTAGGAGGAAGAGGAAGGCTGAACCCCATAGACGTCGCCCACCATCTTGTGTCAACATGTGGCCACAGACTTTGGGTGAGAAAGTTCCTCTTATGGCACCTTGAGTTGGACTCTTTGGGCCTTGTAACTATAAACTTTTACCCCAAATAAATACTTTTATAAAAGCCAACAGAGTTCTGGTACTTCGCATCAGCACTCCTTTTTGACAAATACAGAATTTGGTACCTAGAAGTGAGGTCATGCTTTTGCAATTACCAAAATGCTGGAATGGTTTTATAAATGGGTAAGAGGTATTTTTTGCAGGAATTGTGAGATGCTTGATGGAAAAGGCCTAGATTGCTTTGAAGAGACTGTTGTTAAGAATATGGACATTAAAGAGACTTTTGAAAAGGCCTTAAAAGGTACAAGGGATCGAACCCAGGACCTCATACGTGGGAAGCAGGTACTCAACCACTTGAACGGCATCTGTTCCCTCAGTAATCTTTGGGCATATTTTACAGGTCATTCCACTTCAGCCATGATTTGCAGCAGTTAGAGAGGGATGAGGGGTGACACAGCCAGCCAAGAATGGCCTGCCCCCACCAACACTGATTTCTGTTTCTGGATGAGTCACACAGGCTTGAGGGCTAATTTCAGCAGCTTCCTCCAATACTTTTGAAATAATCCTGGGTATTTCCGCTCAGTGCTGGGCCTTCTTAGAAGCCTGCCAAGAGCACTCAGAGAAGATACTGCAGGAGAAAGGCATGGGTAGGGAAAAGGGAGGCAGTGGTCCTGAAACTGCTTAGGCACAAAATATATTTTTTTAAAACTTGTTTTTCCCTAAAAAGAACGAACTAAGTTCCCAAATACTACCACTGATATTCTACATACATTACCAAGACAGAGGGTATTTGATATGTTAACTAAGGTTAAAAAAAAAAAAAAAGTCTAATGCCATGTTAGCCTCAATGTAGAATCAACACACGAGAACACTCCTTTTTATGAAATCGGGCAGCTTCGAGTAGAAGCCATTCAGTCGTTGCTGAGAAGCTCTGCCTATGTTGAGGGGAATAAACCCGTTGGAGCCATGTCTTCTAAACCCTTTGTCTATCCAAAACAAAGAACAGAACAGAAAAGGAAACTTACCGGCAGGTGTTACTGGCATCCAACTTACACTACTGGATAAAATTTGTTCCCACATTTGGGATAAATGTCCAAACGACACTCCAGAGGTTCTACATCAATGTAGATTTCAAAGCCCAGCAAAATGTTTTGTATTAGACTAATGTGATAGAATAAAGTGAATGGGTAGTGAGAGAAGGAAGCCACTTTGCTCCTTTGTAAGGAAGTTACTTAACATGAGAGTTATTTTCCATTTATGGACCAGGGCTTCAAGCAGTAGTTCTTATGCGCGTGCTATTGTGGGCCTCTGCTAGCCAAAACTGACGTGAACGAGGAGTGCTTTCTCTGTGCCTAGCGCAGTGCTAATAAGATTTATGTGGATTATCTCATTTACTGGCCCTAAGTCTGTGAGCTGTACTCCTGGTCAACCCCCTGTTTTCCCAGATGAGGAGACTGAGACTTCAAGAGGTTAAAATAACACAATTAATAAGTGACGAGGATGAGACGCAATCCAAGCAGTCTAACTCCAGTGCCTGAGATCATAGCTGTTAAGTGTCTAGTTAGACCTGGGATAGTTGGAACAACCAAGACTGAGGCAAGGCAGAGCTCATATCATGTTTGACTTTTGGTATCATCTTCTGTTGCCACAGCCCCAAATCCATCCCCAACTCTCCTTTTGCCTTTTTCTGGCTCCTGGAACCTAAGGACTTTTTTTCTAGGACATCTCTCCCCTAAGTCTCATTCTTGAAAAATTATCTCTCTTCCTTTCCTTCAGCCTCAAAATTAACTTTCTTTTCTGTTCAGGCAAAAGGATTATCCTACTTGAAGAATTGCACACTATGATGTGAATGACTGATGCATAACTATAGAAAAATGGTTATTAAGAGAAAGAGCTTTATGGTATGAGGCAGATTCTTGAACACAGTCAATATCTTGATGTTCCTCGCCTGCTGTATGTGTCAATACAGACTGGAAGAATGAGGCCCCAAAATCTGAGTCCTTCTCTTCTCTCCCCAACCCATCCACACGTGAACTTCTACAAGGATGTCAACCTCTGCTATTGTCCTAACAGTCTTGCTTCCACAACTGATTTGGAGGCTTAGTGATATGAAAAGGAATTAAATATGGGTTGAATTTATAGGAAATAGAAGCATGACAGTAAAGAGAAAGAAAAGGAACTTGGAACAAACACTACGAAAATTTCCCTTCAAGAAGAGACTTCTGGGGCCGGCTGGATAGCCCAGTGGATAGGGTGCCGGCATACCACATGGGAGGCCCCGGGTTCGGTTCCCAGGGACCTCTCCTAGCCGGCAGACCGCCTTGAGAATGGCAAGCCGCCATGGGCGGGCCAGAGCCGCCGTGGGCAGGGCAAAAAGCTGCCACGGACAGGGCAAAAGCCGCCACGGGCAGGGCAGGTCGCCCGCGAATGGAGCGCAGCCAGCCACCCGCAAACTGAAGCTAGAGCCGGCCGTGAATAGAAGCAGAAGCCGCCCACAAGCGGGGAAAGCCGCGCCTGCGCAGTGACCAGTCTCGGCGCGTCGCCGCAGCAGTGGGGGGAGGGGAGATATGTAATAAAAATAAAATAAAAAAAAAAGAAGAGACTTCTGTTATTCAGTCCATAAATTGGGTGCATACATAGTATGTAGAAGATGAAGGCTTGTGGTTAAAGAGAAAGCTATCTTTTAAGTTAAAAAAAAAATAGGACACAGTACAAAGGAAAATGATTGGTTCTAGTTACAATTTTGAGGCTAAAACATAAAATCAGAAATATGCAGTCTTTATATACTTTGAAATTTGGCATTCAAACTTGAGGTTTGAAAAATGTGGGTTAGGTTTGATTCCCAGTATACTTGGGGCAATAAGATAAGCCACACTTCTGCATGTGTACTGGGGAGTTTGAGGCTTGTCCCTATCACATTGGTTAAAACAGAAATGCAATCTAAGTTAGTCCAGTCCATTAAGGTAAAAGAAGGGAGTAAATCTTAAATATGAAACAAAAGAAGTCAATCAAAATGTGTTTGACCGATTTGACTGTTTATAAAACTTTCTAGACCATCAAGATTTTGAAGCAGTTGAGTTGATTTGTACATAACCTCAGGGGAGAATGGTTCAGGGACAGAGGCAGAGCAAGATGGGAATTCATATTTTCAATTTTTCTTGTAGTGATAGTGAGGTTTTAAACCAATTAGAATAATGGTAAATGTATGATGATCCCAAGTTATTTTTTTAATGTTGCTTTAAATGATATGTTTCAAGTTTAACCAGAAACAGTAACTTTTTTTGGTTTATTTTCATTGTGAGAGAAAGATATGGTTTGGGGCTTAGACAATAGGATAGATAAATTCTGAACCCCCTTAGGAGTAGGTGACTTCAATACCATAAGGTTTATCGGGAAGGCCCCCCTCCACTTTTGCTTTGCAGGCAGCTTTGCTCCGTTCGCCAGCGGCTCGCCTTGCCCGTGGCTGCTTGCCCTGCCCGTGGCAGCTTTTTGCCCTGCCCACGACAGCTCTGCCCCGCCCACGGCGGCTTTGCCTTCTCAGGCGGTCTGCCCGCTCAGAGAGGTCCCCGGGAACCGAACCCGGGGCCTCCCATGTGGTGAACCGGTGCCCTATCCACTGGGCTACAGCCACCCCCCCCCCTTCCACTTTTGCTTTTGCTCCCCCACATGCTGATACATAAAACGTTCTTCTTTTGGCTTACAAATTTACTTCATTTAAACATTTAAATACCTGTGGAAAAGAAAACATTTACTGTTATCCTTCACAGGGAAGATGGCAATAAGTGACCTCCATGCCTTCCCCTCCGCTGCAGCCACTGGTAATCAACCTCAGGTTTCTTCCCCAGTGTGTCTAGTTTCAAAAATCCTCTCCTCAACACAGCTGCTCAGGCAGCCACGCGGAATCAATTACACCAGACATGAGAGTTGAAACCTACTTGACCCTCCTAGTTTATATCCTGTGAGAATGACCTTACCAAATCTTTACATCAAAACAAAGTTTCAGAGAGAGAAAGGAAAGAAATATATGGTTTCTGGATTTGAGGAGAAGACTAAGACATTCCTGCCAGGGGATGGTATGAAACTTTTTACAGAGGTAGACACCATATATTGAATATTTACTATGTGCCACATACCATTCTTACTACTTTGTATTAATTATGCCATTTTTCTTTCAAGGCTGCCTAGGGTGAGAGAGAGAGAGAGAGAGAGAGAGAGAGAGAGAGAGAAAGAGAGAGAGACAACTCTGAATTTTACAGTGGAAGAAACAGAGCCTCTGTGATATTAAAATGACTTGTCCAAGGTGAAAGAGCTAGTAAGTACAGAGCTATAACACAGATCAAACTCAAGAGTTCATACCTTTCCAGTACACTCTGTAATTTTATGTACCATTTCCAGAGTTATATAGAATTAGGTCAGGATATGGGGCGTAAGAATCTTCTCAAGGCAGCCAACATTTTCAAGGCCATGATCCTTAGGAACAAAATTCATCATTGATTTAAGTGGATGAAGAATTGAAACTTCTACTTATTCAACCTTTGTTATTTCTGCCTGATGAACCATGATGCAGTTCCTCAGAGATGATGTAAAATCAAGATATTTTCCCAGCATGGACATATTTATATAAGTTTTCCTTATGAGTTTTCTTTTGCAATACTTGACTATTTGTGTTTACAATTGAATTTTCCAGTTTCATTGAGCATATTCATCTGAAAAAATTAAATAAATGCTTTGAAGGGAGCTATTTTCTAATAAATACCTCATATTGAATAAATAAATTGCATTATTGAGGGCGGCACAATCAGTGGTTTTAGTTAGGACTAGGTTTGAGTTTCAGCAGCCTTCTAGATGCAAATTTAAAATTACTGGTTATGGCAAGATTTTTACCAGACAGTTTATATATAACAAACTTAAAATTGATGATGTGTTCAATCACTATATATTCCTAATAAATACAGGGCCTTTCTTTTCTTTCTTTCTTTTTTTTTTTTTTTTTGTTGTTGTTGTTGTTATTTTAGGGCTTTTCTTTTAATTTGATCTTCACTTTCAGTTAACATCATGAGGGACAGTTTCAACATTCATTTCAAATGTGGAATAAGCAAATCTATTTTTAGAGTGATTCTTCTGTGATATCATGCTATCACTTAAAGTCAATTTATAAGTATTTATTGATCACCTACCATCTGCCCAACAGTGTGCTGTAATACTAGTTAGAATGCTGTGAAAAATGTTACAAAGTGTTAGAAAAGCCTTCCAGGTCATCTAGTTGCCGCCTCTAGTACAAAGCCACGGTCCCCTCTGTGGCAGCTCGGGCGTGCTCAGAAACAGCTCAAAAGTGTCCTTTAGTGCCCTTCCTAATTATAGCAGACACTTACACGCCTCTTATGAGGTACCGGGCTTCCTCCTGGGCACTGCACGTGACTCCTGCAGGCCTCACTACAGCTCTCTAAGACAGATACTGCTATTATCTCCATTTGATAATTGAAAACTCCAGGCACAATGAGAAAGAAACCTGACCAAGATCAGCAGCCAGCAGTGGTTGAGCCAGGCTCTGAGCCTGGCAGTCCAGCTCTGAGTCAGCTCTAAGCACCACTATACTCAGTCATGAGCTCAGCTTTAACCAGGTTAATCTGAGGTGATGTACCAGCTGCAAATTGATTGGTATGACACACTGATGTGATGAAATGGCAAAAACTCTCGATGTGGCCTGGTGGAAAAACTTAGGATATGGAATGAGAAGAGGCAAAAGCAAGCTCTGTTGCCAATGTTTGTTACTCTGTGACACTGTGCAAGTTACTTTACCTCTCTGGGCCTGTTTCCTTACCTGTGGAAGAGTTTCTATTATTATCACCACAAGAAAGTTGAGAGTTAAAGTGACATGCTAGGGGGCCGGCTGTAGCCCAGTGGATAGGGCGCCGGTACACCACATGGGAGGCCCTGGGTTCGGTTACCGGGGACCTCTCCAGGTGGGCAGACCACCTTGAGGGGGAAGCCGCTGTGGGCAGGGCAAAAGAGCCGCCACAGGCAGGGCAAAGCCACCACGGGCAGGGCAAGTCACCCGCGAATGGAGCCGAGCTGCCCGTGAAAAATGGAGCCAAGCCACCCGCGAGAAACAGAGCCGAGCCGCCCGCGAAACGGAACAGAGCCACCCATGAGCAGGGCAAGCTGCCTACGCGGTGGGCTGACTCAGCACGTCGCCGCAATGGGGGAAGACAAAAAGCAGACATAGAAGAACACAAAAAAAATGAACACACAGCAAGAGCAAGCAGAAAGGGGGAGATATGTAACAAAAAAAAAAGTGACATGCTAATGATAAGACAGCCAGTTAAAGGCAGAATCAAGATTAGATGCTTAAACGAAACTATTTGTCTTTTAGAATATAGTAATCTGAATAACATCTGCTTGGGGGAAAAGAAATAATCACTTTATAAAGTCAGAGCTCATTTGACCATACCATATGGTCCAAACCAAGACACTTTTGAGAGTGAAGGTGGATGCTATTAATAAATATGCCAGAACAACAGACATTCTGATGTAATTGTGGGGACCATCATAGGAAAAGAGTACCAATGGTCACTCTAGTCCTAGTCACGAGAAGAGGTACTTGTGAGACACTCATTATAGAATCCACACCTTGAGGTTTCTAAACGTCAGTGAAAATAATCCTTGGTGGAAAAGGGTATATTCAGGACTTGATTTCCAGCTGGGCTCTTTCCTTACACATTATGCCCAAGGACCAGTTCCCTCCCACCTACTCTCCCTTGGCCCATACATGACACTCAAGCCACTGTAATCATTCAGTTGTTAGAAGAATTGAGAATTGACTTAATTGCATTAGTATGCCTGTTGTCATCTCCATTGTCTTATGTTTGTCCATTTCTGATTCCTGCCTTGTAGTTGCTCCGCTCTGCTGCTGACTGGTCTGCTGGTATAAAGTACCATGAAGAGTCCATCCATGCTGCTTATATCCACGTGATACAGAACAGCAAGCACTATATCTACATAGAAGTAAGTCCTGCTCGGGCAAATTAGTGTGTGAGAATCTGCTCTCCTATACAGATCAGAGAGACTGCAGAGTCCCTAAACCCAGGACCTGTCACATCAGTAAGTGTATGTTGAAATGGGAGAAGTGATGGAGAAGGCCTCATGTCACCTAAATTTTCACCTCCCAGCATGCCTGAAATTCCCTCTGAATTTTATTAGCTCAAGATCCATCAAATCTTTGTACACACAGGACAAGTCGCTAAACTGGAGGCCACTAAGTGCCACTGATATGGGGTTGTGGGAGCCCAGAGAGTACCGGCAAAGGAACCTGGAAGAGGAAGATACAAAGATATTGAGGGCAGGCACTGCCTTCTTCAATCCTGTGTGAAGTGTTATTCATTATAAAGCTTTTTCAGACCCCAGAGTTTGGGTTCAGACTTTGGAAGAAATCTGAGGACTCTGAGTTTAGTTTGGGAACTTTAATTACACTTCCAGGTAGATATAAAAAATATTTCAGAGCATTTGGTAAACCTTGAGAAAATACAAAGTCATGATAATGCTTGATGCCCTAAGAGAAACCACATTCTCAAATGAGTTCCTCTACAATGTCTTCCTATAGGCTTGTCTTCTGGAGGCATTTTACAGATTCATCAGTGTGAAAACGTCTTTAGAAGTAAAAAGTGAAAATGTTGCAAAGGGATGATAATCATATTTTGAGTTACTGCTTGTGTTTGCGTGTCTCTTTACCTTGAAGTGATTAGTAAAGGTTACTTTGTGATGATTAGCCTTATAAACTACAGAATGTTTTATACGTACATTATTAGCAGAAGTACTTAGAGAAAAAAGAAATAAAAATATTTGCTTCCATTTTGTTGGCTTATTTATGAATATGCAATGTCCTTACAGAAGAGATTTGAAGCTGCTTAAAAATAGAAGCTCAGGTATAATAAGAAACCCAAACAAATGAGACAAGGCAAAAGCAGATACCAGGAAATAATGGGGAAAGAGTAGAGAAAATTAGACTAGGCTCCTGACATCTCTCTGTTAAAAAGTAAACTTAGCATGAGATAGACTGTCTACCAAATGGAATTTTTAATCATAAGCATTTACATAATGTGTGGATCAGAACAAATCTAACTTCTCTCTTGATCAAATTTGGAATATTCCCTACATTCTAAGAAAGTAATTTTGAAAATCACCTTCCAGGAAGTAGCATGGTATATTAATAGTTTTTAGCCTTCCACTCAACTAAGATGTTAGAAATTATATTACCTAGAATTGCATTTGACCCAGGGTGAGTGAGGGTTCTTTAATTCTGTTTCATTTACACCCCTGAGGTTAGATGGTGAGACCATCTCTGCTAGGTGAATCTTTTTAAAAAATATCAATGTAGTTTTTTGTTATATATCACATTTTCCTTATTTACATATTACTAAGAAAATTTACATGATTGTCCTCTTTATTTCCTATAGAACCAGTTTTTTATAAGCTGTGCTGATGACAAAGTTGTTTTCAATAAAGTTGGAGATGCCATTGCCCAGAGGATACTTAAAGCTCACAGGTAATATTTTTGGCATTTGGGTAGGGGTGCCTACCGCATGTGCTCTTGCATTTACTGCTCAAGTGACTTTTGAAAGGACTGACATTTCCCAGCAGGCGTGAATTTGGTTTAACTAACAGCAGGTTATTGATTCCTTATATCTGGGTCAGAAGCTGAGGATTTTTAAATCCGTTTTAAGGAAATCTGAAGTCTTCCAGAGCACATTTTTTCCGGGCCAGTCTCTTTCCCACATGTTTGATTTATTTAATGGCAGGAGCAGTGAGTTGTGTTCACTTAGAAAAACAAATCAAAATAAGAATAATATTTTTCCATGGATTATATTTAAATTCTTTTTACCCTGGCTTATTTCTTCATCCCATGGGACTTTTTAAAAACAAATAACAGCTTTATTGAGATACAATTCACACACCATGCACTTTACTCATTTATAGTATACAATTCTGTGGGTTTTATTGTATTAAAAGAGTTGCACAGCCATCACCTATCAATTTTTTAATCCATCACCCCAGAAGGAAACCCTGTACCCATTTGCAGTCATTTCCTGTTTCCTCCCAACACCCCCAGCTTTAGGCAATCACTGATCTACTCTCCTGTTTCTATAGATTTGCCTGGTCTGGACATTTCATATAAATGGCCTCTTTCCCTTAGCTCTGTTCTCAAGGTTCATCCACACCGTAGCATGTTTCAGTACTTCAATTCTTTTTATTGCCGAATAAATTCCATTGTACAGATAGACCACACTTTGTTTCTCCATTCATCAGTTGATGGATATTTGGGTTGTTTCCACTTTTTTGCATATTATGAATAATGCTGCTGTCAATATGTGTGTACAGTTTTTGAGTGAACCTTTAGTGTTTTCATTTCACTAGGGGTGGAATTGCTGAGTCATATGGTAACTCTCTATTTAATATTTTGATGAACTGCCTGACTGTTTACAAAGCAGCTGCACCATTTTCTATCATCATGAGTAGTGTGTGAGGATCTCAATCTCTCCACATCCTCTCCAACACTTGTTATTGTTTGTCTTTTTTATTCTAGCATCCTAGTGAGTGTGAAGTGGTATCTCATTGTGGTTTTGATTTCCATTTACCTAACAGCTAATGATGTTGAGCATCTTTTCATGTGCTTCCTGGCCATCTATATTTATTCTTTAGAGAAATGTCAATTCAGATCCTCTGTGCATTTTGAAATCAGGTGATTTGTTGCTTAATCCAAGGTCATGAAGATTTATGCTTTCTTCTAAGAGTTTTATACTTTTAGGCCTTACATTTAGGTCCTTGATCCACTTTGAGTTAAGTCTTATATTTGGCATGAGATAGAGGTCCAACTTCATTTTTTTCTTTTTTCTTTTTCATTCTTTTGCATGTGGATATTCTGTTGTACCAGCACCATTTATTGAAAAGATTATTGTCCCACTGAATTGTCTTGACACCTGGGACTGCATCTTTTCGTGGCTGATTTCAGCTGTGTGTAAAAGCAACAAAATAAACAAACAAAAATATTCATCTCTATTTTTTCCAGTTAATTGAACACATGCAGTGGAGGATGTTAGGCAATAACACATTTGGGGATTAAAACGTTTTTTACTTCCAGTGTCACGTGCTGCCTCTTTCACATAATCGTGGGGATTGTTTCTGCAGGAACATTTTTTCCAGGGTTCACAGTTTATATCTACATTATTTTATGGGGTCTTCACAACTACTCTTTAAAGTGGGTCAGCTGGTTGTTAATGGTGTTATTGCCATTGCTGCCCCCGCTTTTACTGAAAAACTGAGATTCAAGAGGTGACGTGACTTGTCTAGGCCACTAGCAACAGCAGGGAAAAATGGTTTTGATCCCAAATCTTTGGACTTTAGACCCAGTGCCTTCCCCCTGCACTCATAATTCCAATTTATCGGTGGGTAAGATCAAAGATCCCTTTAGGGTTGTCCCAAGCTGATTTAAGTGGGTTGGGCTTGAGTGGTTCCGGGATGCGGGCTCACCCAGGAAGCGAGCAGGGCTCCTGGAGGAGGACTCTGTGGTGAGTGAGTGGTCAGCACGGAAGGAACGGTTGTCTTGACCCCTGGGCAGCACACCACAGCAGCCACCACATTCTGCAGGGTTGGCTGTGGCTCTCACCCTTGACTACACATCAGAATCACCACTGGGCCTTTACAATTATATAGCTAGCTGGGCCCAGACTTACTAGATCAGAATCTCCTGGTGTGGGGCCCAGAGGCCCTGATTTTATAATGCCTCAAAGGTGCCTTCAGCACACAGCCAGGTGTGTTTACTAC
>PVKH010036404.1:0-11596 GCA_004027955.1 Chaetophractus vellerosus | reverse complement strand
CTGCGCAGCAACTACCATCCCTCAGCTGTATGGCAAGCAGCAGTGGGGACTGTAGCCTGGGCTCCTGAGGCAGCTTGCTTTGACCCTTCAAAACCACAAGTGTGTGGTCTGATCACAGATCATTGCTTTTGATCAGCTACTTCTGATTGCTGGGGGGCCAGCTCTGATGGTGGCCATTGCTCCTATCCTAGTCAGGCAAAAACAGCAGAGGAGTCTTAATGAGAGACAGTCTCTCTCTCTTTCTCTCTCTCTCTCTCTCTCTCTCTCTCTCTCTCTTTCTCTCTCTCTTTCTCTTTCTCTCTCTCTTTCTCCCACTTTTTATCTCTCAATCCCCCAATTGGGAGCAAATACAGTTTGGAAAAGTCACAAATTGATGGCTCCAGCCCTCAACAACAACAGTGATAACAACAAAACTTAGAAATCCCAGAGGAGTAGGAAAACTACATTTCCAGAGTTATAACATCATATACTCAGAATGTCCAAAACAATTAGAAAACACACAGGGAAACAGGAAAATAGGTCATTTTCCTATGGCCTATTCAGAGGAGAAAAGAATTTTCCAGAAACCATCCCTGAGGAAGTTCATAGAATGGAAGTATTAGTCAAAGACTTTAAATCAACTGCTTTAAATATGTTTAATGACCTAAAGGAACCAATATAGAAAGTACTAAAGGAAATTAGGAAAAAATGGTCTGAACAAAATTAAGTGATGGGAATTATAAAAAGCAATCAAACAGAAATTTTGGAACTGCAAAGTAGAGTAATTTAAATGAAAAACTCAGATTCCATAGCAGATTTAAACAGGCAGAAGAAAGGATCAGTGAACTTGAAAACAAGACCATTGAAATTACCCAGTATGAGGAGTAGAAAGAAAAACTAATGAAGAAAAATGAACAGAGCCTGAAGGACCTGTGGGACACCATCAATCATACCAACATACAACACACTGGAGTCCCAGAAGGACAAGAGAGAGAGAAAGGGGCAGAAAACAGAAAAGTACTTGAAGAAATAATAGCTGGGGGGGGGGGGCTTTAAAAAACAGAAATAATAGCCAAAAGCTTCCAAAGTCTGATGAAAGATATGAATAGTTACATCCAGGAAGCTCAGTGAACTCCAAGCAAGATATTTTCTCTCTAAGAGACATTGTAGCAAAATTGTCAAAATCCAAAGACAAAGAGAGGATTTTGAAAGCAGCAAGAGAGAAGCAAATTGTTACATTCAAGAGATCCTGATACAGATTAACAGGGAATTTCCCATCAGAAACCATGGAGGCCAGAAGACAGTAGGATGACATATTTAAAGTCTTTAAAGGAAAAAACTGTCAACCAAGAATTCTATATTTGGCAAAACTGTCTTTCAGAAATGAAGGAGAAATTAAGACATTTACAGATAAACAAAAGCTGAAAGAGTTCATACCAGAAGACCTACACCTCAAGAAATGCTAAAGGGAGCCCTTCAGGCTGAAATAAAAGAACATTAGATGGTAACTTGAAGCCATAAGAAGAAATAAAGAAAATTGGTAAAGGTAACTGTGTGGGTATATATAAAATTCTTCCTTATTGTACCTTTGGTTTGTAACTGCTTCCTTCCCACCCATCTCCACATATGACAGGAAAATGTGTAAATAACATTTTAAATCTATGTTAATGAGCATACCATGTATAAGATGTAATCTTAGACACTAACAGTATAAAGGTGAAGGGGAGAAGATAAACAGGAGCAGAGAAGTTTTCTACTAATGAAACTAGGTTGGTACTCATCAAACCAGATCATTAATAGTTTAAAATGTTGATTGTAATAACAAATGTAATCATTAAGAAAATAACTAAAAAATATAGAGAAAAGGAAAGAAGAAGAGATTAAAATGGTACACAAAAGCCACTAAATGCAAAAAAAAAAAAATCAGAAGTGGAGTAATCATAACAGAATTTTATATTTTACAACAAAAGTGCAAGCAACAAAAGAAAAAAGAAAAAAGAGAGAGAAAATAGACTCCATCAAAATTAAAAACTTTTGTGCATAAAAGGACATTATAAAGAAAGTGAAAACACAACCTGCAAAATGGGAGAAAATATTTGGAAACCATATATCTGATAAAGATTTAATATCCAGAATGTATAAAGAACTCCTACAACTCAACAGCAAAAAGACAAAAGCCCGTTTGAAAAATGGACCAACATTCTGGATAGTCATTTCACTGTAGAAGAAATTAAAGTAAGTATATGAAAAGATGTTCAGCATCATTAGTCATTAAAGAAATGCAAATTAAAACTACAATGAGCACAAACAACAAGCAAACAAATGAAAAAACCAAACAGGGGAGCCGATGTGGCTCAGTGGTTGAGCACAGGCTTTCCATTATACGAGGTCTCGGGTTCAATCCCCGGCCCTGGAACCTCAAACAACAACAAGAAAAATAAAAACTACAATGAGCTTCCACTTCACACCCACTAGGTTGGCTGATATTTAAAAAACTGAAAATAACAAGTGTTGGCAAGGATGCAGAGAAATAGGAAACTTCATACATTGTTGGAGGGAATGTAAAATGGTTAAGTTTGGTGGTTCCTCAGAAAGTTAAACATAGAATTACCAAATAACTCAGCAATTCCACTCCCAAGTATATACACAAAATAATTCAAAACAGGGACTTGGGCAGATATTTGTACACCAATATTCATTGCAGCATTATTCACAATACTCAAAAAGTTTTGAAGTAACCTAAGTGTCCATGAGCAGATGAGTGGATAAACAAAATGTCATATATCCATACAATGGGATGTTATTCAGCTATAAAAAGATGTGAAGTACAGGAACATGCAACAACATGGATGAGCCTTTGAAGTCATCATGTTGACCGCATTGAACCATACACAAAAGGACAAATATTATATGATTTCTCTCATATGAGATACTTAGAATAAACAGATTCATAGAGACAGAAGGCAGAATAGTGGTTACCAGTGGTGGGGGAAGAGGGGAATGGGGAGTTACTGCTAAATGAATATGACATTTAGTTTGGGATGATGAAAATAGTCTGGAAATAAGTAGTGTTACAGAAAGTGGATGTGGCTCAAGCTATTGAGCTCCCACCTATTACACGGGAGGTGCCGGGTTCGGTTCCCGGTACTTCCTGGAGAAGATGAGCAAGACAGAGAGCTGGCATGGTGGGCTGGCGTGGCAAGCTGATGCAGCAAGAAGATGCAACAAGGAAACATGAGAGACACAACAAAGCAGGGAGCAGAGGTGGCTCAAGCGATTGAGCGCCTCTCTCCCACATGGGAGGTCCCAGGTTCAATTCCTGGTGCCTCCTAAAGAGAAGATGAGCAGACACAGAGCGCAGACAGTGAGCACAAACAATGAGGGGGGTAATAAATAAATAAATAATAAATCTTTTTTAAAAAGTTACACAATATTGTCAATGTACTTAATGTCAAAGAATTATCCACTTAAAATAGTTTAAAATGATTTTTATGTTACATCTATTTTACCAAAATTTAAAATTTATTAATTTTTAAAATGCAATTACAAAAGGTTCAGCCTGCGGTAGCCCAGAACCAATCAGGTCTTATTAACAATAGGTAAATTTGTTCTGTATTTCTTGCACCCTTCCCCATGTTTTTTGGATAATATATATATTTTTAAAGGACTATCTTCAACTTTTCAAGAAAAGTTACAGTTTGCCTGGTATTTTGCAGAGGTGCTGGAAGGAGAAATGAGAGAGGCTGAAGGTATGGACAGGGTACTAGAAGAAGGGGATAGAAGAAAACTCCTGGGAGGGAAACCCATTGCTTCTCAAGTTACTGCTTGCAAACCCTTCACCCAGTTCTGTTTGGGCTATTGTCCTGGGTCAATCATCCATTGAAAATCAAGCCCTTCAGCTCATTATATATTCTTCATTTGGGGTGACCAGAAGTATTTCCTGAAGCCTGGTTTGGGTGCTAATTACCTGCTCAAACACCTTGTAAATACCTCCGTGGATTTGTCATAGGAAAATTAAACTTTTTCATTTTTTAAACCGAGCTCACTTATTCCAAGTTCTGCTTTCCACTTCCTAGTCAAGACAACAAAAGCCGTTGAACTAGGAGAACCCTCTGTTCCTCTGGTTATTGTGCAGTGACACTCCACAATAAACTCCTCAGCTACCCCAAGAGAGAGCTCGCAGCGCTGGCTCAATTATAGAGAAATGTTTACCAAAGTAAGTCACATATTCCTACACAGAGAAGTAAGCTGCTTTTTCTTCCCCTAGGCCTCTCTCTTTCCCCCTATAATGAGGCAGAAGCAGCTTTTTACAAATGCCGGAAGAAATTTGTACAAAAGAGAACTTGTACTCACACACGCTTCTTTCCCTTTAGATTTTAAAATAACTTTCTCTAGCCTTCCTCCTCTCTTACCCTCCCATGGTAAAAACCTCAAACTCATAGCATATGTCTTAGCATAGTGATAAAATGATTTTCCCATCAATTTTGAAACTGCAGAAAAAGATTTTATTTTACTGAGGGAAAAAATGTTTGTTCATTTATATATCTTTAATTGATTCAAATACAGATTATGGTGCCTTTTCTTTCCTTCCCACATCGAAATAAATTTAAGTCCAAAAGAAAGGCGGTAGGTGTCATCTTTAAGAAAAATAATCAGATTAGGCCAGGAAAAGGCGGAACACAAAACCACGCCAATAGGGGTGATGTAAGTCAATATTTTAAATACACAGAATTTCAATCTTTTATCCCTGGAAAAGGAGGTTGGAAATTCTTCCATTTCATTCTATGTCTGTTGCATCCTGACCAGGCAGGGTTTTTTTTTCCCCCTTCCCTTAAGAAAGCTGACGGTGAAGACGGTCCCTATGTGGCACTGTGGTATAAGTGACCGCTGTTGTGGAGGAGAAAAACCCATGAAGCTTAAAAATTTTGCAAAGAGAAAACAATCCTCCTGCAGACCACAGTAAATAAAATAACAGCAGTGGGGTGATTTGCAACCATGTAACGGGGCTTTTGTCTAGGTCTATTTCTCTGTGCCTTGAGGGTTTCTGTGTTCCTTCTCTGCAGGGTCTCAGTGTTTCGCCCCTCCATTACAAAGGCCCAGGGCTTGAGCCCCTCCTCCAGCTGCTCACCCCCAATCTTGCCCATGCTGAGGCTTACTTACAGCAGACTGAAGAGTTTCAGTGGGGTGCAGGGCACTGCAATTTAGGATTTCTGCAGTACAGGGTGAATTTTCAAGAGTGCATCAGAGAGGGGAGCCAGACTTAAAAATAGCCTTTACTCATCCTATTAACCATGTCATTGCTGAACTAGTGTTAAAGGCAGGGCCAGCGGGGTTTTTTTCTAGCAAACTCTAAAGTTGCTACAGCTGCCTCTGACAGAATTCGTAAGGCAACACTTCACTTTGGCTTGGATAGCTGAATACATGTTATGATTCCCTACGGAAAGAACTATTAAAAAATAACTGTATTCTTTTGTATTTGGACTTTGGGGTAGGAAAGAAGGGAAGGAATGAGAGGCAGAGGAAGAGAGAAAGAAAGAAGGTAAAAAGAAACCTTTGTGAATAAAGGAGTGAAGAAGCCTCTTGTTCTGGTTTGTATTGATCTTATCTAAGCATGGGGAGAACTGATGAGTTTGTGATTACTTTAATGACCATGAAACCTATGCATTCAAGGAAATAATTGAAGGTATGTAATCACCTTCTAAGTAATATCAAAGAACCCTAAAAAGAACTAGGAGGAAGAGCATTATTGCATAATAATATTTACATCGCGTAGGCCCCCCGCAGGCAAAAGTAAACCAGGAGTTGAAGTATTTCCAGAGAGACAAGTGCCTAAAATTCAATACTTTATGCCCATGACCGATCTAAGGTAAGAAACTGTAAGACATTGGAGCAATAAATGTTTCTATTTTGGGAAGGGACACGCCGGTTTTCAAGGTTTCTGAATAGTTCACAGAGCAACTAAAACTTTGGAAGTACAATGCAGAAATTACAGACAATGAGTAAATAAAGGCAGCGCTTGTATACCAAATGAGGGTTATTGCAACAATATGCTTTAATTTTTAATTTTAAAAATTTTATTAAAATTTCATTAATTTTTAATGAAAACATACTTAATGTAATCAAAATATTCTAATTGTCTCAAAATAATGTGGCATTACTTTAACACATTATAAAATGATGTGCCTTTGTTGAAAGGGATATACTAAGAAATATGTCACTACCACTGTCCTTGAGACTAGCAAGAGAGGACACATTCACACAAAAAGATAATTGACAACATGATTTTGTTTAATAGGAGTTTTAATCACTTGAATGCAATTTTTTTTTTAAGGAGGTACCAGAGATTGAACCCAGGACCTTGGACATGGGAAACATGGGAAGCAGGAGCTCAACCACTTGAGCTACATCCATTCCCCAATGAATGCATTTTTATTTTAATGAACTTTCACACTTCTCAGTCCAGTGCAGCTTAGAGGAAAGAGCCCCAACTCTGGAATCTGGCAGATCTGGTTTCCAATGCTAGTTCTTCCACTTAAGACTTGTTGCATGACTCAGGAAAAATGAATGTCTCCAAAACTCAGTTTTCTCATCTCTAAAATGAGGATAATGCCATCTGTCTTCTTGAATTGCTGTGAAGATTAAATAAGTTAATAAATGGAAAGCACCTGGTTTTATCTGGGCAGGTGTTCAATGATAATAGCTATCATCATAAATCCCATTATTCTAAATATGTGACAGAAATTCTTAATGAAATCCTTTGTTTATGTACCCCAGAAAAATAAAACCTAGTAAAAAGTGTAAGCCCTTCAAACCACAAGCCTTCTGATCTTAATTTTGGTGGTAATCAAATTCCACTACAGATAGGGTTGCTAGATAGAATAAAAGAATGCCCAGTTAAATTTGAATTTCAGGTGAGTGAATACATTTTTATTATAAGCATGTACCATGTAATTTTATACTAAAAATCATTCCTTGTTCATCTGAAATTCAAAATTAACCAGAGATGTGCTTATTTGCTAAATCTGGAAACCTAACTTCAAACAATAAATATCTGAGTATATTTAATTCCTACTTCCTTCAGTCCAAGTCCCTACTGTAGCAACAAGAAAATAATCCTTTTTTTTCCAAAAGTTTTTTAAAAAATGAAATTAATGTTACTAAAAAATTCTCAAATATTCAGAGCATAACTCATGAATATGAGAGGGAAAAACAACTGCCATTTTTCCTTTTACTGTTAAACAAGTGGCTTTTGGTTTCTAATCTCTCACTCAAACCATGGCAATCTGCTTTCTAGGTTCGTTTGGCTAGGTCTAAATCTGACTACTACCAGGCCTGAAATGAGTTTTGTTCTGTTTTGCCTTTCCCCTTTTTCTGATGCAGGGTCCCACGGAAACTTGATTATGCAGAAGATCAGTGGAGCTGGTGGGTACTGAGGACGAAGCCCAAATTGAGCTGCTTCCTCAAAAGCAATGATGCTTCCCAGTAAGATGATATTATGTAGGTAAGGGAAGATGCCCAGGAAATGTTTAGTTCAATGGAGTAAATATTAAGTGGCATCTTGAACATATTTATGTCACTTTTGAATTTGCTTAACACGTTTTTCTCCCCTTTATTTTATCTCTTCCAAATAGGATTATAGGGTGAAACCCTATCAGGAGTCTGTTAGGAGCAGACAATATAAATAAATTAACATCAACAATAAAGCTAATACTTGAAGCATCAACTTTGTCTCTCAATTACAGAGACTCTGACTACTGACATATAGGAAATAGGTGTGAATAAGGATTTCTGATTTAACTTCCAGTCAATAGACAACACTCTACTAAAGTTTGCTTTCACACATATTTACTTGGCTCTGTGGTAACAAGGTTGATAATGTACGTGCTTATATATAAACTCATGTATATTACTCACTGATATGAAACAGGGAAAAACTTTTCAAAAATAGCTGAAAACAGGAATTTTATTTTAGTGCATAAAGATGTTTGAAAAAACTTTTAAAGTCACAGCTTTTGCTTCTACTAAGATCCCTTATTCATCACTGATACAAATATGTTTATTTTTTTAATTCTCTGATATACCAATATTTATTTAAATTCCACAATCTCTTTAGCTAATTCTAAGTAAATTTTAAGGACTGGCTGGTTTCTAAAACTCTTTTTAAATGTTAGTATACTGCCGACATCACTATTCTATCTTAGAGCTTAAAACAATATAACCAAAAATAATCACGAAAGCAAACAAAAAGCCAGAAGAACATTAGAATGGCTCGTTTTCTTTTGAAGGACAGAGAAAAATCACGGGTAATTCAGGCCAGTTGATTCCTGGAGAACTCCAGCTATCAGAATGACTTTGTTGGGAACAGCCGCCCAACTGTCCTGACCATTACATGTCAACCTGTCAAGCCAACAAACAAAAACACCACAGGCTTTAGCACAAATGGCATATGACAAATGCAGATGTGCCTCTGAAAAGAATCTTTGCTTTTTAAGCACCTGCAAGAATTCCAAAACAACTGGCATGCGTTCCGCTCTGCCATAGTCACTCTCCTGACCCTGAGTTCCAAGTGGCAAAGAAAAAAATGCCTAGAATGTACAGTATTCCATTCCCATTTGGAAGGACAGTGGGGGGCTGATGAAAAACAAGTACAGTGTTGACATCACAATGCCATGCACCTGCTTGGGATGTAAAAAGAAAGAGTTTATTACAGAAACTGCGGAATTGTTTCCACTTCTCATTAAGCAGTCATGAGCAAATTCAAGTGTGTCCTTTTTATTAGGTTAAGCAATCCTGAATTAAAAGGGTCTATTTAAAAAAAAAAACTATTTATTGTGCAATAACTTCAAACTTACAGGACAGTTACCGAAAAAAATACAAAACCCATAAAAGAACTCTAACCTACCCCTCTGCCCCCAGACACCCAGACCCACCAACTCACAACATTTTGTCACATTTTCCTTATTATTCTATTCATCTATCTGTCTATTGATCTATTTTAGAATAGAATGTATATCTCACGTTCCTTGAATACTTAATACTTCCTGTACATTTCCTAAGAACAAGGACATTCACTTATGTAACTGCATTAAGTATGGTCATCAAGTTCAAGAAATTTAACATTGATAGAAAGTTTACAGTCTATATTCCAATTTTTTCTGTCACAATAATGTCCTTTTGGGTTTTTTCTCCTCTATTATTAGATCTAGTCTAAGATGGTGTATTGCATTTAATTGTCACTGTCTCTTTAGTTTCTCTTTTTTTTAAATCATGGAAACATATTTTAATCATGTCCCATCTCAACCACTCCCAAGCAAACAATTCACTCCAAACAGAAACCCTATACTCATTGTGCATCAATTGCTCATTCCTCCTCCCCCCACCCTGGTAACCTGTACTCTTTCTTCTTGTTTGTTTTTGTTTTGTTTTGTTTTCTTCTTTTGTTTGTTTGTTTTTTGTACTCTACTTTCATCTCTATGTTGATCAATTCATTTTTTACAAAGTATCAATGCAATTCAATGGGTGAAGAAAAGCCTTTTCAACAAATGGTGCCAGAACAACTTGATATCCACATGGGGAAAAAATATGACTGGACTCATACTTCACACCAGACACAAAAATGAACTCAAGATGGATTGCAGACCTAAACATGAAAGTTAATATAAAGCTTCTAGAAGAAAAGATAGGAAAATAGCTCTGGTATCTTTTGAAAGTGCCATCCTTAGGAAACCAGCACTATGAAACAATGGCTAACCAATTTTTTAAGGTTGTCAGTTGGTAGAGAAACTGTTCCTTTAGCCTCGCAATGTTGGATGCCAGTCAATTATTTGATGATATTTTTCATCTCTTCCTTAATAAAAATCTTATACATACAGCTTTATATATGCATGTGTGTGTATATATAGTGTGTTTGTATTTATAGAGATACATGCACACACAAAGTTACAAAATAGAATGTCTTGGGCTAGCAGTCAAACTATAAAAATAGATATGGCACTACTATGTTATCAGAAAGAATGTTGGAGAGAGCAGGCTGCCCAGTAGCACATTACAAAGTTTTGGCTCCCAAGAATGAGTTGCGTTGTTTGTTCTTGCACACTGCAGCTGCCTCCCTTTCTCCCCTCCCCCCTGCCTTTTTTGGTGGTTTATTACACACAAACTACTAATGAATGGGAGCCGCTGTCTTACAGTACACCACACTTACAGGACTTATCTCTAGGCCTACCACAGATCTGACTGATCAACAGCAGGGCACCGCCATCATAATTCTTCCTAGAAGCAGGAGTATAAAAAGGGGTTTGTTGGAGGTTGGCTGGGTCTGCAGAGACTCCTGCCCGCAGGGCTAGCCGATGCCATCACTAGCTGTTATGGTCTTTGGCCTAATAAGGTACAGAAACAAAGATTGTTCACTTACTCAAGAAGACTAAAGCACCAGAATGATGGAAAGTAGAGGCAATAGGGCACATATTCAAGCGGGATTAAGGCCACAAATGCAACTTTATAAGGCTGTCTGGGTGGCAAAATAAGTACCTGGAACTGAAAATCCAGTTCAAACATAATTTATTATATGTCATTCATACTTAGAGGTAGCTCTCATTAGGATTTAAATTTTTGCACGCTGTCCTATGGATTTTGATAGGTGTTTTTGTAAGCTTATGTGCTATCATAACTCAGAAGTAGAAGGTAAACAAAAGATTGATAAAAAAACTTAGTGCTATTCTAAGAAATATCTCTGGAAAAAGAGCTATAGTACTTCATTTCTTCTGCTCTCTTCTTTAAAGTTACAGGAGGCCCTTCATGTTTCTAAGTTTTCCCATATCTCTCATTGCAGCAAAATACTGCAATTTGCATCTCCTAGTCTTTTCCAAACTTTCAGATAATTCTCAACAAAATTAATTCACCTATTTCCAGCAAAGTAAATACACTACTCTTGTTATATATGAGGAAATTTTATATTTGGAGAAGCCATTTGCCTTAGTCCCAAAGTCATTGAATGAGCTACCTGAGAATAACATTCTGAAGCTCAACCTTCTAATCTTTTCATCATATTTTCCCACTGTTGAGAGTATAGCAAAGTCAGCAATAAATAAATATATATCTCATATATATACACATATGTATGATATAAAAATGGTTTCCACTGTTCTTGAGTTGCAAATACTGCTGGAATTAGAAACATGAGTTATTAAAAGGATATTTTCACAATGAACCCAGCACATTTTGAAATCATTGTATAGGTGTCTCCTGTCTGAAAGAGAGGGGACCATACTTGACTGAGGCTTTAATATATTATGAGTGGACTATATATTCTAAAATCATAATTTAAAGTCAGTAGAATTGGCTTTTATATGCATTTGTGGCTAATGAAGTTATAATTATCTTAATGTTATTTTATAGCATGTGGTCAGGGCATAGAGTCTAGTCTAGGTCTAAGTATAGGTATGAATCTTAGTAGAGCCTGATGAGAGTTCATCAAGGGTATTCCACCTAGGAAGACTAGAAGCCCAATGTGGCGGTTTTTCAAATAATGTTCTAAAAATAGTCAAACTGCACAGGCATCCTCTCTACTCCTTGTCCCCCCCCCCATCCCCCCCCCATGCTTTATTTCAAAACATTTTAG
>PVKH010036403.1:0-11617 GCA_004027955.1 Chaetophractus vellerosus | reverse complement strand
TATATATAATCTTAAGAGCTGCTCAAAGTTCAGGTCATTTTGATTGGTTGGCATGCTGGCATTCAGCGTTCTTCATGAGCCACAAGGCTCAGCTAGAAATGCCGTTTAATGCTTTGAATCACCACTTTTATTACCCAAACTTAAAAATAATGACTGTACAATAAATGCTTTTGATTTATATTGAAATGCAAAAAACCTAATATATGAGATTATCATGGAATATCATAACCTCATAATTTTGTGGCTCTTGATAACCACCCCATCACTCTGAAATATTTTATGATTTACAAAATATAGAGCACATGGCTTATTCTACATTGATACCCCCATGCTTCCTAACTATGCGTAGGTAGAAAGATTTTCCTTTATTATTTCTTCTCTCTTTTTACTTCAATTGTCCTATAAGTATCTATCTATCTATCTATCTATCTATCTATCTATCTATCTATCTGTCTATCTATCTATCTATCTATCTATCATCTATCTACACTCAGGAAAAAAACTTGAAAGGGAGTGGATATAGACATATATCAGAATAATGTAACAAACTAATATTAATCATCAAAGCGTTCATTAATGGATTCACTGGATCTCCTTATTTCTTAGTTTAAACTCTTCAGGAGTTTGGCCATTTTCCCTGTGTCTTCAGATGTCTATATCAGCATGAGCCATGATCAAGTCATATTAGCTGCCATTTGAGAGCACAGCCTTGAATTATAATAGGGAAAATTAAAAAAAAATAAGTGTATGAATGATTAATTCAAGGTGCAGTTGCTAGAGATATGCCTCAAATTGGATTTGTAACTTCAAAGTAACCAATGTGAGGAGCACAACACAGTGCCAAAATTTATGGTGTCTGAATTAAAGTTTTTTCAGTCCTTTCTTGACTTTAAAGGTCTACTTTCTTAGTATAAGTGATTCCTAATGAGAGAATAATACTCTTCAAAAGCCTTGTAGCATAACTGGGAAAAAAAACACATAAAAAAATCCCTAATACAATAGTTAACATTATTGCAAAAAGGAAGCATTTGCATGTGTGAGTGTGTGTGCATAAATGTGCATGAATTACATAAAAAGCTCTCTTATGTATGCTTAGATGGGAGAGAGAAAATATGTGTAGACTTTCATGTTTGTATAATGGTTTTACTGAATTGCTTTGGTTTGCTGAAAAGCTTATTAATGCTGAAAATTTCTAGAAGTTCTCCTCTGTGACTATACGCAATGTTATATTATTTCTTAGAAAATTTATCAACTATGCTGACTCAAATTTTACTTATCTTTCAGGGAACTCTTAAAAACAAAGTATGCCATAAATTGCTAAGTTCAAAAGAACATTTGGTTCATTTTTCTTTGTGAAAGTAGTCTGTGATAGAACAAGTTAAATAAATATATCTTTAATATCTAGGAGTAGAGATTAATAACACTTCTTAGCAAAATAATTCTTCTTAGTAGCTTGCTGAAAAAAAGATCTCTCTTTGGGCCAACTGAATCCTCAGTATAATTTAAGCTTATTGCCATTTGTTTTGGGTTTTATTTGTTTTCTGGCTACATGAAAAAGCTTCTCAGTAGTACTAGGCTTCTGTTGCCTTTATGTCACAGTGCTCAAAAGTCATTAATATTGAATTACAATTATGTTTAGTGATTAAATATATTTTTCTTGTAATAAATTTTTATTTACTCATATTAAGATTAGAAACAAACTAGGACTTTAAAAAATTTATGCACTTATTTGGTAAATTTGATGTAAAATTTCTATGAAACATTCGTGTTTTATGCTTGTAAGTATTTGGTACAAAAGGCTGCATAATCTTAAATTTTTATACAAAGTGAGAAAGTTATAGCTTCCTGTGACTACAATGGTAAAATTCAAAAGTTGTTTTAATAAAATCACTTTTGTATCCCTCCAGCCTCCAACACATAATATTTATATATTTGTATGCTTTTTTTAAAAAAAAATTGTAGATGGGATCGAGAAGGTTTAGACATGATTCAGCTATTTTGAAACTATTGCAGGCAATTTCCAATGCTGCCTTAAAGAGTCTATCAAATATGTTATTATGATTTTGAGAATTTTGGCACACATTCAGTTAATTGTGGCCATAACAACGATAGCAAAACAACACCAATTAAATTACTATTCAGTCATTGAGCAGTGTCTCAGCATTTAGTCATCATAATCAGTGGGAAAAAAAGAGCTGAATTGAACTGAAATAGTCAATTTCACAGCACCTTTAAGAAATGTTGCTTTTTTTAAATGCGCTTGTGCATTTTACAAGAATAGAAAATGCTAGTGTCATGTGGGTTAAAATACATTAATACCACATAAAGCACTCTGCAAAAGGAAAGGATATTTGATTTGTATGGCTTTAAAGTTTTAACAGATGAGTCTATCCCTGTGAGACCACAGACCATTTACCATCACTAGATTGATTTCTTTCTATGCTAAAGGCTTGATGATACTTTTCAGCACAGTTCATTGTGAGTAGAATGATACTTCAAATACACATTAACTAAAGAGTCTTCAGAGGCTGTATTAAGGAGATGGAACTCTGAATGGAAGAGGGAATAGTAACATCTAATAAGAAGCAAAAATTTTATGAGGTTGTATAAGTAAAACTGTTACAATAATTTCTAAGATTCTCTATAGGTGCTGAAATACTCAGTCTTGTGATTCATAAGACTATTTTTTAGTATTTTTCAATTTGTTAAATGTTATGTCTTATAATATTTTCTGAAGTTATTTTGTAACACTTGCAAGATGGATGCCCCAAATAACAACTGACATAAATTGGAGAGCAATGAATTTAAAAACTTGAATTTTAAGGGATACCATTAAAGGAAGATTTATTTTATATATCTTCAGTTAAATTTTACATGACATGGGAAAGCAGGAGAGAAAATTATTCAAGGTAAGGACACAAAATTAACACTATAGTTATCTCTAGATGTGAGAATTTGGAGTCATTTTTTTAAATGATTTTCTTTATTTTCCACACTTATATATTACTTTTGATATCAGAAAACATATGAAAAAATAATCATGATAAGGAGGAAAACCAATTTGGAAATATGTCCAACAACAGTTCTGCTGAATGAACTGTCACCAATCATATCACAGTGAGATCCTGGGAGGATAGCTAAAGACAAGTAATTTGTTTTGAGCAGAACCACATGAGGCAAATTAATATAGGTGTTAAATTCAGTTTTAATAATACCTGTGATGGTTTGAAGTTGTATGGACCCCAGAAAAGTATGTTCTTAAAGTTAATCCATTTCTATGGGTGTGGACCCATTGTAGGTAGGATCTTAATTTAAGATCAGGTTTAGTCTTTTTTTTTTCTTCCTTTATATTTAAAGGAAATTTTGATTACATAAATGTTACATCAAAAATATAGGGGATTCCTATATATCCCACCCCCTAACCCCCAACACTTTCCCCATTAACAACAACTTTCATTGTGTGGTACATTTGTTACAATTGATGAAAACATATTGAAGCATTGCTGCTGACCATGGTCTATAGTTTACATTATGGCTTATACTTTTCACTGCACAATTTTATAGGTTTTGATAAAATGCATAATAGCCTGTGTCTGTCATTGCAATATCATGCAGAACAATTCCAGTGTCCCCCAAATGCCCCATGTCACATCTATTTTTTCTCTCCCTCCCCTCAGAATCTCCGGTGACCACTGTATTTATATCTATATTACAAGTTCTTCCATTACTAGAATAATAATAAGTGTACTTTGGTCCATGGTTGCATTCCCCCCTTATGTTTGTTCATTCCTCAATCTTGAGGGTTTTAGGATGGTGATGCCTACTCTTCTTCTGGTTGATAGAGGGCTTAGATACCATGGGACAGATTGATGGAACTGTCTTGCTTGTAGTTGTAGATATTTCCTGTTTTTCTATGGGCATTGTCAATCATCATCCTTTCGTCAGTTGTCCTGGGTAAGTCCAATGACCTGGAAAGTAGGTGTTGGTTGCAAGTCTGCTGAAATTCAGGGCTCAACTCAATTTCATATGAACAGACTGAAGATTTAAGTCTCTGAAACACTTTTAAATGAGTATACTGCTAATTATAAGTTCAAATAAAAGGGACAGAAGAACCATGGGTGGGAAAGTTATAAATGAGCCTAACTCTGATACATTGGGGAGATAGGTTATTATATATTCCAAGGTAAGGCCCACTGGTGGAGTGCTGATTTACTAGGGTTGCCTGTCCTGCGTACAGTGCCTAGATGTCTCTATAGCCCTCAGGACCCCTGCTGTTTGAGGCACTGTTTACTGCAGTCTGTGAGATCCTCCTGAGATGTGCATAACCCTAACCACTGGAATGACCTCCAGGCTCACTTTGAAATCTCTTAGCTATAAAAACTCATTTGTATTTAATATTGCCCCCTTTTGGTCAAGGTCTTTCTCCAAATTCATTACTAGTTGGTGCTTGGTAATAATCCCTCAGTGCCAGGGAGACTTATACCCAGGAGTCTTATACCAGGCTGGGGGGAAGATAATAAATTTATATGCTGAGTTTGGCTTAGAGAGAGGCCACATTTGAGCAACAAGGAGGCTTTCAGGAGGTAACTCTTAGGCAGTGTATGATACTAGCCTAAGTATCAATTTCACAATTGCATAAATACAACCATCAACATTAATGGCCTATACTCTAGATATTCTTGCCACTCTATTACAGAATGTAGCAGGACTGCCCAGGATGGGAATTCAATTTCCATCAGTTACTGTGTGGATCTCTACCCACTAAGACAACACCCTGTGACCACATTAACACCTTCATATTCCATAGAGGCATGCCCCAGGTGCACCCCTCCCCACACATACCCTCACCACCATCACCCACACCAGTGATTCTCCCCTGCCACATTTGCATCCCTTAATTTAAGATCAGGGTGGATCTTAATCCTCTTACTGGAGTTTTTTTATAAGAGAATGACATTCAGAAAAGGAAGAGAGAAAATCACAGAAACAAGGAGCTGAAAGCAATGAAACCTGGGAGAGAAGGGAAAGACCAGCAGACACCACCATGTACCTCACCATCTGACAAAGGAGGCCAGCATCGCTGACAACCAGTCTTTAGGAAGAAAGCATCACAGATGAGGCCTTGATTTGGACAGTTTTCTCAGTCTCAAAACTGTAAGCTTGTAAATTAATAAATTCCCATTGTTCAAAGCTGACCCATTTCATGGTACCTGCATTTTGGCAGCCTAGCAAACTAGAACAATAACCATTCCCAAATTACATAATTTTTCATTTCACTTTGGGGTACATGAAATCCTTCAAAGTATACATGTGTGATGCCAGAGCATCCCAAGTAAGAGGAAAATGTTCAGTTTTTAAAGTGCTTTGTCTTTATTACTACACTGTGAAATCAGTAGTTAGACTTGCAGGAAGAATGAACTAAACTTCTTTTAATTCATTCAAATTGAGTTTTCCTTCATTTACTGCCTCACTCATTCAGAAAGAGTTTTCCACATTGATTTTGTCCTCTTCAGAATTTCTTCAGTGTTTATAGTTTGAACTGCCTGAGAGGGTAATTTGCATGTAGTATCTTCATGTTCCAAAGTATGCTAACTCTCTGAAAAGATATAAATTCCTTAAAAATCTAATGCCTATTTTTTTCTTTTTATTTATTTATATTTATTTATCATTTTTTTAGTCTCCTTACAATGGTAGGCACTCAAAATATTGATAGAATAACTTGAAAGAATGCTTGAATCTCATGTTAATGTATTATTATAATATTCGTTGTCCCACTCTCCAATTCAGAGCTAAAACCCCTTTTCTATTCCCCATGAACATTCATTGTTTAACTCTGACTCCTCTAAACACCATATTATATAATTAAAATTTTTGGTTTTTAAAATTTGTTTTATTTTACTCCTGGCTTAAAATTAATCCTGAGTAGCAGTCTTTCTCTAAATTTGTCACTAATATCCATAATAGAAACAAAAATGAAAACAAAAAACCTGAACATAAATACCTGAGCTAAACTATTGTAAAATTATGGGAGGATTTAAAGCCTAATTATTAAATCAATGGCACTATTTTATATTAATCAAATAAGCTAGCAATATATCAATAAACAAATGAACCTGAAAAAACTAGGTCTCACTATTGATACCTGGACTTTGCATCATGAAAGAGGCCTGGATAGTCTATTCTATGCTCCAGCATCAGCCTCTTTAAAGGCCCGGTCCTTTCCATAACAAAAAAGTTGGTCACAAGTGCTGCTTTTGATTTGTCTGGAAAATTGAACTCTATTAATCAATGAATTTTTTTCTCTTGAATGCTTGAAACTCCCAGAAAATAGCAAGACAGAAAGTTGCCAGACATTGGAAGCAATGTAAATGTAAATTATGAGACATTGCCAGCAAAAAAAAAAACCTTACTTGGAGCCAGGGGAGGCAAGACACTTGCTGGCAATGCATATGGGGTAGTAAAATGTTTTTGTATCTTTACTGGGTCAGAGACTTTATGTTGGTCTTAAGGCTAGTGCCCCATCACTACAGTTGAGGCACAGCCATTGGTCCATGCTAGGAGAGGAATCACAACTGGGACTATGAAAATAACATTCACTTGAGCTCTAGCCTAAGCAGGGAATTTGGTCTCATTTGAATGGTGAGTGATGGAAGTTGAGGCATATTGAGAAAGTCTATGTCCTGAAAGAATGTGTGTGGAAACCTTGCCTGCTTTGGGGTTGAGGAAAATGGGGTGAAAGAACACTAATTTGGTGTCCATAAAAATATACCACAAAAGAGGCAGGTCTAAAAAAAAAAGGTGCAAAGGAGATTCATGATATTTCCATCAACTGTTGCAGTGTCCAATTTATCACCTCAGGAAATATTCTTTACAAAATACTGGAAAAATTCATTTCTAAGACTCAGAAATGGAAAACTTTAAGGAGAAAATGAGATACTAAAAAGATAATCAGAGGACATGAAAGATTTCAACCAACCTAAAATTTAATAGTAATTTAATTTTGTAACAATGTAAGAGATAAGCAGGTAAGCTTATCAAGAGATAAGCTTATCAAGCACAATAAAAATTTTCAAAATTATACTCAAAAAACAAGAAAAAATGTAAAAAATAATGGATGAACAAAAGAGAAAAACATTATGTGAGAAGTCTTGGGAGAGTATTATTGAGAATATTTGTGTTTGTGTATGTGTGCATGTAGGGGGTGAGGTGAGTGGGTTGTGTCTTCAAACTGGCTTAAGATATAAGAGTAATCACTATAGAGATTTTATTTCTTCACATTGAGACAAATTGCAACTCCATATATGTTAACATAATATAACAAGAAAATAAATAAAACATATGTCTAACTTTACATGAACAGAGAAAAAAAGAAGAAACCTAAATCTAAATGACAGAGAAAGATAAAAATAATAGAATCAGTAATTATATGCCAGGTACATGCAAACAAAAAAGAAAACAGTAATGATGCTAATAAAAAGACAAAGGAATATAATTTTATATTGAGAAGTACAATTTATTTGGGAATAGAAATAATCAAAAGAAAGGATAAATGTTTTATTATGTAGTGTGGTAGTCTGAATTCTAAGATGAACCCCAATGATCCGTGGCCTTATGTACTCCTGGCCTTTGAATGTGAGCAGACTCTGTGGCTGTGATGAGCTATAACCCCCATAATTATGTTATGTTATGTGGCAAATGTATACTAAAGTTGTAGTTATAGTCCCAAGTCAGTTGATTTTAGCACAGGGAGGTTATGCTGGGTGGATCTGACCTAATTATGCAGGTCTTTAAAAGAAGCTGGGTTCTCTCTGGTGAGAGAGATTTGAAGCAAGGGAGATTCTCTCTATTCTTGGCAACATGATAAGGAACATGGACAGCCACTAGGAATTAAAAGCAGTCTCTGACTGGCAGCCTGCAAGAAACACAAAACCTATGCCCTACAATAGTAATGAACTGCATTAAGCAGTAACATGAATGAAATTGGAAGGAACACAGTCCGGCTAATACCTTGATTTCAGCCTTATAACATCTTGAGCAGAGAATCCAGCCACACCATGCCTGGACTTCTGACCTACAAATCTGTGAACTAATAAATGGGTGTTCTGTTAGGCCACTAAGTTTGTGATAATTTTTGACACAGGAATAGACAACTGATACATATAGAAACAAAATTTGTTAGATTATTGAGCTCAGGATATCTGAATTAGGTCAGAAATGTATTATGCAGAGGCAGATAAGTTAATGAGGATGGAATTCAGAGGGCTCATGTGAGAAAACAATGAGCCAAAATATCAGTTGAAACCTAGAGAGCAGAATTTGGGAAGTAAAAATGGCACTGTTTTATGATCAAATTCTGGTCAAAGGTTTTTTTCTTCAGCTAATGATAGTATAATTATAAAAGTACCAATCAAATAGTAAGACCAGCACATGGACTGACATTTTGGGGGTAGGTCCAGAAAGTGTTTTGGGGAGGTTTTCATCAACACAAAAAGCATGGTGAGGGGGCCAGCTGTAGTCCAGTTGGTAGAGCGCCGATTTACCACATGGGAGGCCCCGGGTTCGGTCCCTGGGGCCTCCTCGAACGGACAGACTGCCTCAAGAAGGCAAGCCAACGTGGGTGGGGCACGCCACCGTGGGCAAAGGCAAGCCCCCGTGAGCAAGGGCGAGCCCCCGCGAGCAGGTGAGCCACTGTGCCGGTGAGCTGACTCAGCAGGTCGCCCTAGGGGGGGAGACAAGCAGACACAGAGGAAGGCAAAGAAAAATGAACACAGCAAGAACAAGCAGAAGGGGGGGATGTATAATAAATAAAAAATAAATCTTAAAAAAAAAGCATGGTGAGATTATAATATGATGGTTGTGGATTCCTGTGAGCGAGAATGTTTTTAATCACCTGTAATATGGTCAAAATATCTATAAAGATAAATATTTGTGATGCTATATTGTTCTCCTTCTCCTGTGCTGCCATGTCACATGAAAGGAAACCCTACAAGCAGAAATGATTGGGAAGCGGCTACGGCTCAAGCAATTGAACTCCTGTTAAGAGTATTAAAGTACCTGAAAAATTCTGTTAAAAATTCAAAGCCACAATCATAGCTACAGATTTTGAAAACATTTTCTCAGCTTTTGATAGATCAAATTTTAAAAAGACATGATACAGATTAGAGTGATTTAATAAATAAGTCTTTAAGAAATAATGTGCAAACAAAAATCTACAAGCCTGTAAAGACAGCACACTGTCTTAAAATGTCAATGGACGTTTAGAAATATTGGAGCTGTGGTAGACCATTAAGAAAGGCTCAACAAATTTCAGATAAAAGCAGTTATATGGAATAGTTCCTACAATCAGAATGTAATAAAAATAGAAATTAAGGGTAATCAAACAAAGTACAAAGCTATTTGAAGCTAAATGAATGTTAACCATTAGATGGAAGAAATCATAAGGAAAATTACATTTTATTTAGAAATTAATTTCACCTGGTTGTAAATAAAATTTTATGAAATGTGACATAAAATATTTGGATTAAAATTAACATATTGAATTTTATTATTCTACCATATATAATAGATTTTACTGTTGTTTATGAAAATAAAACATTAAAATAAGTCTAAAACTAGCTAGAAAATAAACCTAAGGAAACAAATATATCTGATATACCCAAATAAATCTAAGGAAACAGGAAAAAGGTATCAATAAATTTAGAGATTAAAAATATGTTAAAAAAGTAGAAACAGAAAAATATGATAATATAGGATAATTAATAAACCTATTTCTTTCAAAAATTAAAAAATAGACAAATCATTGACAAAGTCAAGAAATATAAAAGATGATACAGCAAAAAAATACAGAAGTGGGTATAAAGCAAAATAAGGTGAAATCTTATAACTTAAATACTATGACACAAAGCTAACTACAATTTATGTCTTATGATAAAGGGATAAGATAGGGGAAAAAAATATTTGCTTTATGTATGAATACAAACATACTCATAACAAAACAATAAACATGACCATTACAGTCCTCATTTCTGTAACTGGCCACATGGTTGCAACTCTTATCAATAACTACTTTCTTCTACTACCCAATCCATATTCCCTTTATACTCAGCAATCACCTTGGCTAAGATTGAAAGCATGCTCAAAAACTCATAATATTACAAAATTATCTTGATAAATATTTTATGGTAGTAGATGAAAGTTACATAAAATACTTTATGCTTATTTCATGAAATGGTCAAAATGTCAGGACTTGTGATCGCAAGTGACAGAAGAAAACAACATATTCTGGCTTAAACCAAAATGGATTATATTTTCTCATATAATTTATTTTTTCAGGTATAGATCTAACTTCAGTTTCCTTGCTGCAGGTGTTTTATTGTGACAACTTTTCCTCCCTAGAGAACTTGGTTTCACTACTCCAGGTTAGTTGCTTTCTTTTTGTTCCTTTTCTTTTTCTTTTTATTAGAAGAAGTTGTTGATTTAGAGAAAAATCATCATAAAATAAAGGTTTTCCATATACCACCTGTATTAGTCAGGGTTCTCTTGGAACCAGAACCAAGAGGAGATATATAAATAGATAAATATTATGAGATTTTTATAAGGATTTTCACACATGGCTCTAGGGATGGACAAGTCCAAATTCCATAGGGCAGGCTGCAAGCTGGAAACACCAATGAAAATTTTCAGTGAATTCCATGATTTCCTTAGGGGAAGCTGGCTGGTTGAAGTAAAGTTGGAAATTCTCTTTTCTTACTGCTGAAATCATCACTTCTTTTAATGCCTTCAGTTGATTTCATGAGACTTCTTTTTTGGTGAAGATATTCCTTCAGTTGGTTGTAGATGTAATTCAGTCATAGATGCACTCAATTACTGATGATTTAAGTCCATAAAATAGCCTCACAGTAACAATAAGGGTAGTGCTTGCTTGACCCAACAATTGGTCACCATAACGTTGCCAAGGTGACAGATAAACTTAACTATCACCTTCCATGCCTTGTCAACTTGGCAGTCATAGATATCTCTTTAATCCATACTTAATCTCTAAATGAAATCAATAGCAGTCATATTTATATTTTCACCTAACAATATTCAACTATCCTGCATACAACCAAATTGCACTAACTCCCCTGAAGATAGGGTGCAAGTCCTTGGGTAATATTCTTTCTTAAACCTGATGTCTTATAACTTAAATACTATGACATGAAGTTAATACAATTCATGTCATTTGATAATGGTGTAAGATAGGGAAGAACACATAAAAATATTTACATTATGTGTGTGTATATATATATATACATACACAAATATATTCATAACAAAATGAGGAAGAAATATTCATTCATAATCATTACAGTCCTCATTCTTTAACTGGTCACATGGATGTAGCTCACATCTATAACTACTTTCTTCCACTACCCATTCTATATTCCCTTTGCACTCAGAAAGTACCTTGGATGGCCATGGTTCTTGCCTAGTGGGTGAACTAAACCTTCATTCCTCAAGTTTTTGAGTCATTGGTAGTTCTGCCTGGATTGGGCTGTGACAGTTTTCCACTGACTTTAACCACAGGGCATGACAGGACTAAGAGATGCCCTAGAGGATCTCCTATATTCTAGTAAAA
>PVKH010036402.1:0-11597 GCA_004027955.1 Chaetophractus vellerosus | reverse complement strand
ATTGGACCAACCTCCTTTACTAGTCATTGCCCCTGTACTTGGGAGATTGTTGCTGTTCCATTAGAGAATGTGGCAGAGCTCTCCAGGATGGAAATTCAATATTGTGGAATCTCCACCCATTGTGACAATGCCCTGTGAACATTTGAACACATTTATTTACCTTATGTGTATGCCCAGGTGAACTTCCTCCCATGTATCCCCCATCACTGACAGCCCACACCAATGATCCTCCCCTGTCCTAGTTGTAACCCTTCTGTGATCCAAAGCTTCTTCAGAAATTAAGCCAATAAAATAGCCAAATACAATTAATAGGAAAATGAAATAATAATGATAGGTTTAAATATGAGAAATAAAATACATAAAAATTAAAAAAACTAATAATAAAATTAAAAGATTGGGATATTAAAAAATAATGAAAAATATTAAAAGTTTTTTTTGACATTTTGCCTTTTATCACTGTAATATCTGTTCTGTATGTACAGTGACATTTTCTTCCATTTACTCTTCAGTGTCTTCCTTTTTTTCATTTTGTTTTCAAAGAAGTTTTAGGTCACAGTAAAATCATATACAGAATAGAGGGCACTCCCATATACCCAACATCCTCCCTTTTTCCCCTGCCCGTATTAATACCTTTTTATATGTGGATGGTACATTTGTTACAACTGATATACAAATAGTGAAACATAGCTATTAACCATGGTCAATGGTTTACATTATGGTTTACATTTTAGACTGTACACTTTTATAGATTTTGATGATATTTAACATGGCCTGTGTCCATCATTGCAAGATCATGTAGAACATGTCCATTGCCCACTACCCCTTGTTCCATCTGTTCTATTCCTCCCTCCTCCTCCCCTCGGGGCCCACAGTGACCATCTGGCTTCACTCCTTAACTATGACAAGATTCATAGTTACTTGCAACAACACTGAGGTCTTGACACACTGGTTTGTCCTCCTCTATTAGGAACCTTCCATGCTCTCGAGAGACTCCCACCCCTCTGTTTGAGAACATATTGGTCCTCCCCAGGACCAACTCCTTCCTGCTCATTATGTGGGTCTCCACCCACAGATAAAACACATTATGACAAAATGATCACTCGCACATTCCCTAGAAGCCTGCCCCAGGTGCGCCCTGTCCCAAATGCCCCCCCATCCAAAACCCTAAACCAGTAACCCTTGTTATATTGCCATAAGAGTATTCCCAACTTTGTACTTGCAACCACATACTCACCGATCCCCAGTGTTCACCTGGTTCCTCCCCCAACCCTCCCTCCAGTTCCATGGGGGGTATTTGGGACAATCTGCTTGATTTGTTTAATTCATATCAGTAAGGTCATGTAATATTTGTCATTCAGTGCCTGGCTTGCTTCACTCAACATAAGATCCGCAAGATTCATCCATGTTATCCCATGTGTTAGCACTGTATTCCTTCTTACAGCTGAGTAATATTCCATTGTACATATGTACCACATTTGTTTATCCATTCTTCTGTTGATGGGCATTTGGGTTGATTCTAAGTTTTGGAAACCGTGAATAATGCTTCTGTGAACATTGGTGTGCATATATCTGTTTGTGTCCTTGCTTTCAGTTCTGGGTATATACCAGCAGTGGAACTGCTGGATCATATGGCAATTCTATAGTTATTTTTTTGAGGAATCACTAAACTCCTCCACAATGGCTGGACCATTCTACATTCCCACAAGCAGTGGATGAGGGTTCCCATTTCTCCACATCCTCTCAAACACTTGTAGTCCTCTGTTTTTTTAATAGCCGCCAGTCTAATGGTTGAAAGATGGTATACCATTGTAGTTTTGATTTGCATTTCCCTAATAGCTAGTGATGCTGAGCATTTTTTCATGTGCTTCTTAGCCATTTATATTTCTTCCTTTGAGAAGTGTCTTTTCAAGTTGCTTGCCCATTTTTTTAAATGGGTTGTTTGTCTTTTTCTTTTCAAGATGTTGGATTTCTTTTTATATGCTGATTATTAGGCTCCTATCAGATATATGGTTGCTAAATATTTTTTCCCATTGGGTAGGCTGCCTTTTTAATTTCTTGATAATTTCCTTTGAGGTATAAAAGTTAATTTTGTGGAGATCCCATTTATCTATTTTTTCTTTCACTGCTCGTGCTTTGCATATGAAGTTCATGAAACCATTTACTATTACAAGGTCCTGTAGATGGTTCCCTACATTATCTTTCAAAGTCTTTATGATCTAGGCTCTTACATTTAGATCTTTGATCCATCTTCACTTGATTTTTGTATAAGGTGTGAGATGGTGTTCCTCTCTCATTCTTTTGGATATGGACATCCAGTTTTCCAAGCACCATTTTTTGGAGAGGCCATTCTCTCCCAGTTGGGTGGGCTTGGTGGCCTTGTCGAATATCAGATAACTGTATCAGATAACTGTATCTGGACTGAACTGAATGCTCAGTTCAGTTCCATTGGTCGGTGTGTCTGTCCTTGTGCCAGTACCATGCAGTTTTGACCACTGTAGCTTTGTAGTATGTTTTAAAGTCAGGCAATGTAATTCCTCTTATTTCATTTTTCTTTTTCAATATGTCAGACGTTATTCTAAATCCCTTCTTTTCTTTCCACTTATCCACAAGTGCTATGCTTCTGTCTCTAAAATGTCTCTCAAATTATTACTATCCTCTCCTGTTACCTCTGTTTTCAATTAAAACCAGTGGTTCTCAAATGCGTCAGACCTAATAGCCCCCTTATGTAACCAATATTTTGTAACACCCTCTTTACTATTTTGAAATGATAGGAAGCCTACATAATTTCAGAAACAAACGAACAAACAAACAAAAACCCCAAACCCCACAATGTAATGCCCGAATTAATTAAAAAGAGAAATAGAAAGAAAATATTTTACATTCTGTATATCACTATGTAAATACTTAGGTACAATGGCACTTAAACAATAAAGATTTAGTATATATTTTGTATGCCAATGTGAAAATGCTCAGGCACACTACTAGAAAATAATGAAGAAGAAAAGCTTATATTTATAAATCATCATGAATAGCTACAAACACAAACTGATAGAGGTGTGCTATATTGGTGACTCTTCAAACAAACTGATACACATGTGTTGTAACAGCTACAAACAAACGAATACTGGTGTGTTTATTGGTGACTCAACTATCAAGATCAGTATGGGTATCAGTTTTTGTCAGAAATAATAACTAACTCTTAAAATTCTAAGCTAAACAAAGTAGCCTTCCCTGTAGAATGTAGACATTGCTTTTTATATCCTGAAAAGTGTTTTAAAAATTGGAGTTAATATGTAAAATGGAATTAGGTTCTAAGTACTCTAAATTATAAACAAAGTGTTTCACCTAGGAAAATGTCTGATGAGCATTTGAAAGTAGTACAGCATGCAGAGTAGTTTTTCACATCTCCAGATTCTGCCGTTAAATGCCAGTAGCACTTCCCTAAACACCGAGACAACTTAAAGTGACCCTACAAATTGAGATGCTCTTATTAAAAATAATTGGATTGACACGTGCATGATTGTTTTGTAAGTTCACAACCTCTGTAATAAAAAACAATTTTTAAAAATAGGGTGGGTTGGGGGAAAAATACACCAAAGGTAAGATAGGGACTATAGTTAGTAATATTTTGACCCTGCTCTTGCATAGTTTGTAACAAATGTTTCGCAACAATGTAAGGTGTTGGTGGAGGGGTGCTGTATGAGACCCTTGTATGATGTTATGCATGTTTATTTTGTAAGTTCACAATCTTTACACTTACTGTTTATGCATGTTCAGGTATGAATTATATACTTCAATAAAAATTATTAAAAAAAATAATTGGATTGTATCCTTATTGTTTTTGGCATGGACCAGTGCAGTGGCTTCTAACCTTGATTCTTTATTAAAATCACCTGGAAAACTTAAACATACAGATTACTGCTCCCTCTGCTGATATTTATTTTGTTAACATTCTTGGGCTAGAGCTCAGGATTTCTAAGCTTCCCAAATGATTTTTTAGAACATGTTTGACTTTGATCTAGCATCAGTGAATTATTATAGTAGCCCTTTAACTAGTTTTACTGCCTCCCTTTCTATTCCTCCCCTTTAAAAATAATTCTAATCATGTAAATTTTTCTAAAATATGCCTATGATCATGTTCTCTCCTCCTTCAGGAATCCTTCAGTGGCTGTAAACATTTTTTCTTGGCAGCCCCTGAAGCACCCTTCTGGAACACTAGGGTTCAGAGAGTAGAGTTTGAAAACCATGGTGTCTGCAGGATAAAGTCCAATATTACCAAATTTGAATACTCAGCCTTTCAAGATTTGATGACCTATATTTCCAACCTTATCTTGGGGCTTGAACTCTAACCATAGATAACTGCTTATGGTTCCTGGTATAGGCAATTTTCTCATGCCATTTCATGTACTCAGAATGTCTGTCTACCTCCACAGTGTAGACTTGTGAGCTCTGTTTAACTTTCAGGATTCAGTTCAAGTATCATCACAGTCCTCCCCACTTCCGCAGTTCCTGTGCTCGCACATTGTCGTTCCCTAGTTTTATTAGCGTTTCAGTTTCCCTCCCTTTGTAAAATCATTGAAACCAGGGATTTTTTTTTTCTCTTTTTTTTTTTTTTCCCAATGGTCTCAGGTATAGTAGATTACCTGACTCAGAGGTGCTTGGTAAGCATTTGATGAATGAGTGGATAGTTGGAAGGATGATCATATTCTATATTTAATGTTTTTATTTGTCATTTTTTGCTGTTAACAATACTTCAAAGCTGGTAATAGCATTTAACTGTAGTGCGCCTGTACAGTTCAATGGATAACATGCAGTCCTTTCTACACTGGGTTCAAAGTTTAATTTGACCAGTGGATAACCTCAATTTCTGGGACATGCCACCAGTGAACTTTTACCTGTGAATTTTAGCAACTTTGCTGAAACAAGTGAGCCTTTGGGGATGCACTATACTTTTCTGAGTAAATGAGGCAATATAGGTAAAGTGATTTTGCACAATTTTTGGCACACAACTGAGGTATTTGACAAATATTTGCTGCTTTTGTGATTGGTATTCTCATCATTATCAAAGATAATTAAGTTCTTTGGTATAGTTTACTGCTCTAAAATTCTTTCCTTCCTACATCATTAATCACCTCTTTCATACTGGATAATTTATATCAGCTTAAAAATACCCTCCATTGATGAACACTCCCTTCAGTTACTGCCCTATTTTTTCTTTACCTTTATAGCCACAATCCTCAGATGACTTATTTACACTCATTCTTTTAACCATACTACTCCACCAAACTTATCTCTCATCCGTTGGTCACATTTCTGTATAAACATCTTTTTAGTGATATAATTTATATTTATAGTAGTTTTAGGTTTATAAAAAAATTGCACGGAAGGTATAGAAAATTCCCATAATATCTTCTCCCTGCTGATGCACCAGTTTCCCTTATTTTTAACATCTTGCATTAGTGTGGTATTATTTGTTACAATTGATAAAACTATTCGATACATTATTAGTAACTAAAGTTCGTAGTTTACTTTAAGGTTCACTCTTTGTGTATACAGTTCTATGGGATTTGACAAATAGGTAAGCTGTATCCACCATTATGGTAGCATACAGAAAAGTTTCATTGCCCTAAAAATGCCCTGTGCTACGCCTTTTCTGTCCATATTTTTTACAACCTTGTCACAAATTTGTCTTTTGAAATACTTCTTTTCTGAAATACTTCTTTTCTCTATCAGTCAGAATCTTTGTTAGTTGCTTTATGTATTCTGTCCAGAGTTTTAGGTTGTAATTAGTGAAAGGAATAGGTTGAAATGTGCTTACTCCATTTTTTCTGGAAACGGAAATCCTGTCCATTGTAATTCAAGATCAAATATTGTAAAACTTTCACATCTGCATTTTAAGATAAGACTAAAGAATATATCCAGGGTATACAGCCTATCAATGTGTTTTTTATAATAGATAATTATTATTACATGTGATGGTTATCGTTATAGTCTTATAATAATAAGAATAGATCTTATTAGGCTACCACTTTCTCACTTCCATCTCCTCCTTCTCCCAATGTGTCTCCCCCAAATCATAGGAAATTTTTTTGAAATACCTTAGTGTAATGTGAGTACATTTCAAATGCAAGGAAAAAAAAAATTTACTTCTTTTGTCCCATTTACATAAAAAGATACCATTGCCAAAAGGAGTGAATTAGGATGGCATTGGCCAATTATGGCCTGAAGGCCAAACCCAGTTTGAGGCCTGTTTTTGTACAATTTTATTGAAACACAGCCACATCTATTCATTTATGCATTGTCTATGGCTGCTTTCATGCTGAAATTGAGTTAAGTAAATGCGACCGATGCCAGTTGGCTCACAAAGCCTGAAGTGTTTAATATCTGTCTCTTGACAGAAATGTTTCAGTCCCTGACTTAGAAGGCATTGGAGACCTAAATTAATATTAATTAATAATCTCATACAATCATGATTTGGTTGGAACCTTATTTTTGAAATACAACATGGTATAGTATACATGGGCTTCAGAGTCAGGCAGATCTGGTTTTGAAATTTTCATCAGTCACTTATTAGGTATTTGGCTTTAGTGCCTCAATTTTCCTCATCTGTAAATTGGGAATACAGGAATTCTTTTACTTAGGAATTGGAAGCTAAGAGTTTTAAAATTTGGAACATATCTATATACCAAAGCAAAATTGCATCAACTGAGACCTCCACTAACAGATGGCATTAGTAGCTTTGGACTAGCAATATAATGGACTCAAGGAACTTAACTTGGGTATGAGTAGAGAAATTTGTATAATATCTTTGAGAGATGGTTGTGAGAATATGAAGTAAGATAGATTTAAAGCCCATATCAAGTGCTTCCTATGTGGTAATTCTTAACTGGAAGGGAATAGAAGAATCTTTTGGGGTGGCAAAGGTCCAAGTATAAAAATACCATTGCCATCATCATCTTAATTATTGATGCAATTTTATGCCCTTTTACAGGATTTTAAGCATTTTGAGACTGGGTACTACTATATAAGTAGGTACAAAATCCAGATTTTGTGCAAATGTAATTGTCCCCCAAAAGCATTGTAGAAGGTGTTTGTTTTTTTTTTAAAAATCCAAGACACATGACAGATTACTCTCAATTTTTTTTTTTTTTTTGTCTAAAAAGTTTATGTCACTTGATTCAGGTCTGGACTAGACCCAGATCTTAGCTTTGGCCTGTCAAATTATTTGTTCTCCTGGACAAAATACATTTTTACTAGATGTGAAGAATATCTGAGTTAATAGTCAAACTTGGTTAAGTAGTTAATTCCTTCAAGTAAAGCATGGTGATAATGTCAGTCCAAAATTCTATTATCTGTGACTACTTATGTTTTTATGAACTGTGACTGAGCTCTATATCAATAAATTTCCTTGGATACAAGAGTGGCAGGATGAGTGTGTGGGTCAATTAGTGCAAATATATCACCATAGCAGGAAAACCTTCAAACATCTCAAGTATTAGTATTATGACCTTCAAAAACAGTGGATGGTATTTATAGATTATGGGAACTTTAAATTCTTATTAACTTGTTTTGTCATTAATAAAATTCCTCTCCCGAGCTGCCCTTTACCCTCAACCTTCATTATTTTTAGAATATAATTTGGGAAATACAGTATTAAACATGCCAGTGTTTAGCTCTTACATTTGGTGAGATCAAGTGTTTTCAAATTTGATAAACATTTGCTAAGGCATTTGTTTAAAGAAAAAAAAATTCCCTAGGCCCCACTCCCTAAAAATTCTGCTTCAGTGGCTTGGGATGGAGCTTGGGAATTTGTATTTTTAAACAAATATCTTAGTTGGATATTAAAACATCTTTTACATATTATTTGGGAAGTTTGGGAAACACTGGAATGTGAGACCAAGGGTTCCTTCTTTACAAAGGCCAATTGTCGAAGAAAGTGTTTTTAACTGTTCCAATTTTTTAAAAAAAATTTTTAAGTAAGTTGCAACTTTGAAGTTCTCCCAGTGTACTTTTTAAGAGGATACTCTTGGTATATAATACCCAACATCTATATTTTTACACCTTTTACATCTCACTTGATCCTTACACAGGAAATGCCCATACATATCTTGCTAAATAGAAACTTGGTTTTCAGAAATTTTGTAGAATGACATTTCTTAAATACACTCAAACACTCTCGATGTTGGTTTTCTCAGAAGTGCGATAGGGTATCTGTCACTCATCTGATGATTTAATAAGAAACTGACCAGTTATTAGTTGTCATATATGAATGTTTGGCTGTCTATTTAAACTAATATTATATAGGGTGGGTAGGGTGGGGAATATATAGGGTGGGGATTATATCCTATAAAAATAAATTCTTAGCATTCCTGTCCACTTTGACTGTCAAATCCTTTTGGTGGTTTGATAAAAATTTAAGAACTTGTTTCTTCCCCTGAGATGGCTCCCTTGTCTGTTTGCTCTTTTGCTTGTTGCTTTTGCTGCTTGTCTGCTCGTTGTTTTTTGCTCATTGTCTGCTTGTTGTCTATCTGTCTGTTTTTTTAGGAGGCACCGGAACTGAACCTGGGACTGCCCGTGTGGGAGGCGGGTGCTCAACTGCTTGAGCCACATCCACTCCCCTTAAGAACTTTTTTTTTTTTTTTAAAGATTTATTTATTTTATTACATATCTCCCCTCCCCCCCGCTGCAGTGACGCACTGAGACTGGTCACTGCGCAGGCATGGCTTTCCCCGCTTGTGGGCGGCTTCTGCTTCTATTCACTGCCGGCTCTCAGTTCGCGGGTGGCTGGCTGCGCTCCATTCGCGGGCTACCTGCCCTGCCCGTGGCGGCTTTTGCCCTGTCCGTGGCAGTATTTTGCCCTGCCCACGGCGGCTCTGGCCCGCCCATGGCAGCTTGCCATTCTCAAGGCGGTCTGCCCGCTAGGCGAGGTCCCCGGGAACCGAACCCGGGGCCTCCCATGTGGTATGCCGGCGCCCTATCCACTGGGCTATCCAGCCAGCCCCAAGAACTTTTTTAACCTCTTTTAATCAGTGAAGATGTTATCATTTTTTCTTTAATCTTTCTGAGTCCTTGTACCAAGTAAATTAACAGTTTTATAGAATCAAATAGAATTACAAAATAAAAATTATATTTTAAATTTCTAAATGCGAAGGGAGGACAATTTCTTCCACAAAGAGTTTACTTATCCTTTCTGCTTTTGTGGATCCTCTTGGTCACTCATTTTGACAGTGAACTTTTTCTCAATGGTGTTCCCACATATATCAACATCATCTAGAGTGCCTATTAAAGTGCAGATACTTAATGAACCTTTCTCTGAACTATTTGCTGTTCCCATACATATTTTGCTTTGTTCATTTTGTTCTTTTGTCAGCCTGCCCTCCATTCTGTCATCACCTTTGAAATTTTTCCTACTATGTGAAGCTATCTATTAATTTGTTGCAGGGAGAGCTGTTTCAGTGTAGAGGTTAGGAACTTTGACTGTGGATACATACCACCTAAACCGGTATCTTGGCTCTGTCACTTTTCTAAGATCACAGATTTTTGTTGCTTAAAAATATTTCTTTGCCTCAGTGCCGCTACATAAAATGGGAATAATACTTTCTCATTGGGCTGTTAGATGTATTAAATCAGTTAGTACTTGTAAATTCCTTAGAATAGTGCTTGTACATAGAAAGCTCTCAGTAGACATTAGCTGCTGTTGTGATTTCTTCCACTTTGCGGCTCTTATAAAGCTTTTTTCCCCCAAGTGTGTGTGTGTGTGTGTGTGTGTGTGTGTATTTATTTGAGAAGCTGTGAGTTTACAGAACAATCATGCATAAAATACAGGATTCCCATATCCCACCCTATTATTAACAGCTTGTGTTGATATAAAACATTTGTTACAAGTGGTGATAGCACATTTTTATAATTGTTCTATTATAGTCCATGGTTTAACTTGGGGTTCACTGTGTAGTATAGTTCCATGGATTTAAAAATTTTTTTTATTCTGTTATATAAATTCTAACATTTCCTCTTCTAATCAAATTCAGGTATATATTTCAGTGCCAATAATTATGTTCACAATATTGTGCTACAACCACCACCATCCGTTACCAAAACATTTCTATCATTCAAAATAGGAACCCTATACAATTTAAGCCTTAACTTCCCATTCCCTATTCCTATCCCATCCCCTTGTAATATATTCTAGATTCTGATTATGTCAGTTTGCTTATTCTAATTCTTTCAAATCAGTGAGATCATACAATATTTTTCCTTTTGTGTTTATGTAAAGCTTTTGTAAGATAGTAACTTGTATCCTTTTTTTTTAGGTCTTCCTGTTAGATTATGTGTTCCTTGAGGGTAGGGTCTGCTTCATTAATTTTTGTAGTTTTCATTGAATTTTGCATAATAGAAGGTGTTCAATAAATATTTAGTGGGTCAAATCATAATAAAATGGCAAAATTGCCAGTAGATTTGTTTTTGAGAGCCCATTTACTTAATATAAATAGTAATTTAAAGTAACTTAATATTCTCTCTGTATTATATTTCAGGAATTCTGATGAATCATTGATTGACCAAGCACTATTTTACCAGTTGAAATGAGTTATCAGAAATGGGCATAGTGCCTTTAGATCCAACATGTAACAGATGGATGTTACTCAATGCTGATTACTTCTCCAGGCCAACACCTTTTTGATTGTATAGGATCTTTGTCTCTTCATCTTTGATTTCGAATTACTATTGTTGGCAAATAAAATAAAAGGAGTTCATGTGGTTCTTGCCCAAACTTGAGTCACCATGAGTAGTAGTTTAGGAAAAGAAAAAGACTCTAAAGAGAAAGATCCCAAAGTACCATCAGCCAAGGAAAGAGAAAAGGAGGCAAAAGCCTCTGGAGGTTTTGGGAAAGAGAGCAAAGAAAAAGAACCTAAGACCAAAGGGAAAGATGCCAAAGATGGAAAGAAGGACCCCAGTGCTGCCCAACCAGGAGTGGCTTTTTCAGTTGACAATACGATCAAACGGCCAAATCCAGCACCTGGGACTCGGAAAAAATCCAGCAATGCAGAAGTAATTAAAGAGCTCAACAAATGTCGGGAAGAAAATTCAATGCGTTTGGACTTATCCAAGAGGTCTATACACATATTGCCATCATCAATCAAAGAGTTGACTCAATTAACAGAACTTTATTTGTACAGTAACAAATTGCAGTCTCTCCCAGCAGAGGTGGGCTGTCTAGTAAATCTCATGACACTGGCTCTAAGTGAAAATTCACTTACCAGTTTGCCGGACTCTCTCGATAACTTGAAGAAGCTACGGATGCTTGATTTACGGCATAACAAACTGAGAGAAATTCCTTCAGTGGTATATAAGTTAGATTCTCTCACCACTCTTTACCTTCGCTTTAATCGTATAACTACTGTGGAAAAGGACATCAAAAACCTGTCAAAACTCAGCATGCTTAGCATTCGAGAGAACAAAATCAAACAACTACCTGCTGAAATTGGTAAGAGATCTTGCATTATTATTTGTATGAAATACTTTCTGTCCTAAGTAATTTTGTTGAGTGCTTTTCCATATCAGAAAATACCTGGCATTTGCCTAAAAACAGCTTATTTTTA
>PVKH010036401.1:0-11621 GCA_004027955.1 Chaetophractus vellerosus | reverse complement strand
ACACACCTCCACCTAGTCCAGTGGTTCTCCACCTTGGCTCCACTTGAGGAACTTTTAAAAGTCCTGATGCCCAGAATGTATACCAGGCCAATCACGTCAGAATCTCTAAGATATCAGTATTTTTTAAAACTAGTCAAAGCCCACTTCACACCAAGCTCAGATCTACCAATGGCTATGCAAGGCCTGATTGATTTGGCAAAAGGGAAAAAAAATTGATGAATCATCTAATTTACAAATAACAGGTAATCACCACTAAAGAACTCACTATTTCTCTAAGCAACTGAAACTGTGCCATTAATTTTCCTATAAGTGCACTCAACCATTCCTCTAGTTTGTTAATTTACTCAGACTTGCATAGAACTGTAAAACATATAATCTGCTCACAGATAATCAAGAGTTGCCTGTAGTACCTCCGTGCCATTACTTCCACTCATAAAAATAACCTAACTTATACTTTCATATTTCCTTTTAGATAATATCATAAACTCTATAAATAATCTTAGAGCTTCAGGTCTATAGTCAACGCCATGATGTGCCATGATATATTTATTCATTGGATTTGCATTTCTATTCAAACCAAAACTATATCCAAACTGCACCTGCAGATATCCTGTATCAGCAGCCATCTGCAATGCATGCATTTTAATTTCTACTTTAATGCAGAGCTCCTAACTTTCAGCAGATGTCTGCATATTTAATATGTATGTGTATATATATATATATATATACATTTCAACCAATGTTGGAGGGTGCACACAAGAACCCTATCAGTTGTCTTTTGTTAAAGTCCCACCACGGAAAAGTGGGTTTGATACTGGAGAAACAAATCAGGAAAACAAAATATATATTATTATGCTCTATTCACCACTGCCAACTAACCCAACTAGTCTCCACAGGAGTCTTTATTAATACCTGATCAAGAGTTCATTTCTAATTGATGGAATTTTGTATTGTTTTTAATAATACCATCTTGTTTTGGACCAATTTAGGAGAAACACAGCAAAAGACTCATGGATGAGCACCCATCTCCCACCCCCACAACAAACAAAATTTCTTACAGCTCTTGTTATTCCAAGAATTATCTGAACTGGCCTCCAAGGCAGATTAATCAGGAAGTCAATGAAGCTTAAGCTTCAGGGCCTCTTAATTTGTATGGGCCTCTTCCAAGGCCTTGGGTGGCACCCTAAAGGTTTGTATCTGTAATTTTCTATTTTTTTCCTCGCGACAGGCCTCCCCAAACTGCATAAGTGTTAGGCCCCATGAATTCTGGATCCATCCGTAACTGGGCCTAATGCAACTTTAGCCTAACTTTGTTAGAGGGGAAGAAAAGCCTATTTCTCAGTGTACCACTGCAAAACTAAACGAAGTCTAACTAAACTTCATGTTATAAAGATTTAACTGTTTATTTAGTACTTGCCTTCTGAATGGCAGAAAATACTAGGGTGGCCTTATGCCTTGAGTCCAGGCATGCCTCAGGGCTTTCCAATGTTAGGATAGGTCTTAGATTGAGGAGCAAGTCAAGAAAGTTTGTTCAGGGCCCACCAAGTGCTCAGCTCAGGGCAGTGGGTCTCCAAAAATGTGCATGAAGACACTCAAAAGCTGTTTGCTGATTTGAAGTGACTCCCCCAAATCAGTTGAAGAAATGAGTCAAAACCCTTTGCCTCCAGAAAAAAAAAAAGCAGTAATTAAAAAACATCACAGCACATGAATATATGGGCAGGTACCGTTTTTCATTTCTGTACCGAATCTATTCTATTATAAATATGATGATTCATTCATAGATTCACTAACTCATTAACTCAGTCAATAAACATTTATTGATCACTTACTACGTGCAAAATACTATTCTTAACATTAGGGTTACTGAAGTGTATAAAACAGACAAAATTCCTGCCTTCATGGACCTTATGTTCTATTAAATAAAAATAATAAGCAAGATAAATAAGCAAAATATATAGTAGGTCAAATAATAAGTGTTGAGAAAAAAATTAAGCAAGGATAGAAAGTGTGTGTAGGGAGTTGAAATTAATGAGGTAACACAAGGCAATAACACTTCTGTTAAAGACATTCTGGTGATGCACGTCTTTGTCAGAAAAACACTATCAACAGAAGGAGATATAATATTGGAAGCACAAAACTGCAGTCTAGGATGCTGGCTATGAGTCAGCATAAAAATCCATAAAAATTTCCCTTAAAGGTTGTTGCACAAAGCATGTAATCTGAATCTTGAGTCTTGAGGGGCAGGACTTGGAGTCTCTGGATAAAGGAAGTGGGCTGAGAAAGCAAAGGGTGGGGGAAGGGGCCTATGGAATAAAGAGACTTATCCATCTTTGGAAAGGTCAGGCTCTAGGTCCTAAAAAGAAGAAAAAAAACAGAGAGTAAAAAATACTCAGGCTTTTCCAGTGTCTATGGAAATGAGGCAGGCCCAGACTCCTGGGACAGGGTTAGAAATCCTGGGCAGATCCCAGACCACCTTCCACAAATAAAATCAGCTTCCCCTTCCTGCAGAGCCAACGGAGAGCATCTTGTCTGGCTTCCTTGCAAAAAAAAAAAAAAAAAAAAAAATCTGTCCTGCCTCTTGCTGAAGTTGAAATTCCTTTAAATGCAGTAAAAAGCCTTCTGTGCAATAATTAAAGAGCAATGGCTTAATATGTAAATGCCTGGAGTGAACAGTTTAATTATTAATTGATGGTTATACTCCAGAGTTGCCAGAGTCTTGTGTATTTTAATGTGGGGGTGGGGTGGGGTGGATTAGAGCTGGAGGGAATCCACAGAGGACCCTGGAACAGGGGAAACCCACTCTGAAGACCACATGGCTTGGCTAGGTTGTACATTGTTTCCCGTGATTGACCCAGGCCAGAGCAGACTGGGCCTCCACATGTACTGCAGCTGTACAAGCAGGGAGGAAGTCTGGAGAGAAGGATGATGTCTACCTGTTCAGACAAACTTCCCTCTTGCTCACCTTTGCAACTCACCAAGTTCTGCGGTACCTTCAGGTTGGACATTCTAGATTCAGAGTGGATGTAAAATTCGGGTGGGGAGTTTGACCACTGTCTCCCCCTCGCTTTGAACAGCTGTTCAGGCATCTGGGTCTAGCCTTTCCCTGGGCAGCCACCACGTTCTCTCTATGGCTTGCAGTAAGCCCAGATCATCTTCTTAGCACTTTCCTGTTTCTGCTCAAGTCCAGCTTTCCTCAGCTACCAGCCCTTCTGCTGAGTTCTCCCAGGCAGATGGAATCCCCTGCGGGGCCAGCTCCATTGAGAGCCTGCGCTCCAGGAACACACAGAGGCTTCTTTGCTTACCGCCACTAGCTACTGAAACTGACCCAGGTGAAACTTGCTGCAGGCCCACGGACACTGTCAAATCCAATCTCTTATTTCCTTTACTTCTAAAATGGAATTGCGTGGCTCCAGACCATTATGGGCAACATGACAGATGGTAATAAAAGAGCAGTCAGGTCAGCCAGGATTCACACTAGCCTCCACCTAACAGCACTGACCGCGGCCAGTTCGCATGTCCATGCAGCCCTCCTTGGGAGGCACAGCCAAGGGCCAGCTCCCTGAAGAGAGTTTTCTTCCTAAGGGTATTTCAGCTGTAGGGGAGGAGTACAAAGACACGCAGCAGAAGCAATATCTGTTTAGATAGTAGGAAGCTGTGTTTGGTTTGGTTACCTTATCCTTTGGGCCCACTAAGCACAGAAAACCTGCCATAGCCAGAAAACCATTCTCAAAAGTTCAATGGAACATTCAATCTTCACCACAATCTCAGGTGAATCAGGTGCAATCTCCAGCAGGGAACAGTTTTAGGAATATTTGCAGGGCAAGGGGGGAACAACCCAATTTGGCTGATCACATCCAATGAAGCATATGGGGCAAAATGGTGATGACGTGAAAGTGGTCAATCCGCAAATGATTTCCATTAAGATGGGCTATAGATGATACTTTCGTAGATCAAGTTCATTATAGAATATCTCTTTGTTCTTACTTCAATTTAGAAAGAATTCACACAGATAGTCCCTACTAGTTACTATTGTGAATATGACTCATAAGCTTTGGAAATGGACTCCTTTGTGGTAGATGAACAATGACTAACTCAAAAACACGCCATCGCTCCTGGTGCTACAAATCACGATGATCGGAATCCATGGGGTGACTTTAGGTGAGGACACTCACAGCAGCAGATTTATTTGAACATAATATCCTCCTTGCATGTTAGAGAAGAGGACAAAGATAATAAATATAATTTTCAACTATTAAAATACTGTGCTTTTTTATTTGAAGTGCTTCTTTCTTACCCTGAAAATTAACTGAATTATGAATTATGGAGCCACTGGAAATTCATGATGCGTCAACTAAAGCAATAATTCCCCTCCTCCCTCAGCCCTCCCGCCTCCACTTCCTCCCACTTTGCATATGCTTTTAGTATTGTACTTAATTAAAATGAAAGCACGTGTTCTCAGCAGTTTGGCTGAAACAGTTAAAGAACACTATGGAACCCCATGGGAGAAAGGACACATCCTTCCCTAACACAAATTTCTCAAAAGTGTAATGTACAGAGCACCTGTGTGAGAATCATCTCATTTAAAAGAGTCTCACCGTGGCTGGACTGACTCAGAACAGGAGCTGAACATCTGCACTTTGTTTAGCTGCCCAGTGCATCAGAAAGCCCGTGGCGGGCAGGACCACCGCTTGAACAGACATTGCCACGCGTCCGCCTGCGGCTGCTCCCCTCGACTTACCTGGTGGGCTCCCGTGCCCTGCTGCAGCTGTGGCGATTGCAAAAGCAGAAGCAGGAGAAACAGAGCAGTGTGCATTGTCGGCAGTCTGTCCTGGTTATTTAAAAAGAAAGGAAATGGCATGGTGAGGTGGGCGGATGTCATGTAATGAATATTCTCTTCTTCATTCTTGCAATGAATCGGTTGGACCAAATGCCCGGTACTGTCCTTGTTAACAGGCAAATAACAAGACTAGACTAATTCTACTTTAGGTATATACCCAAGAGCATGAAAAACAAATTATGTTCACTCAGAACTGTATATTGGAAAAACCCAAATGTCCGTGAAATCATGAATGGATAAGCCAAATGTAGTATATACAAACAATGGGATATTATTCAGCCATAAAAAGAAATGAAGTACTGATACATACCACAGCATGGGTTATCCTTGACAACATTATGCTAATTGAAAAAAGTGATACATAAAAGGCCACACATTATGAGAGTCCATTTATATGAAATGTCCAGAATAACAAATCCATAGAGACAGAAAGCAGATTAGTGGACCCTGTCAGGGTCTGAGAGAAGAGAGGAATGGGGAGGGACTCCTAATGGGTTTCTTTCTGAGGTGATGAATTTTTGAGGAATTAGGAAGTGATGATGGTTGCACAGCCTTGTGAATATACCAAAAACCAGTGAATTGTACTTTTAAAGGGTGAGTTCTATAGTGTGTGAATTACAGCACAATAAAGATTTTTATAAAAGATTCTATAACAGATTACCAATAGAATTTAAAGGGTGAGTTCTATAGTGTGTGAATTACAGCACAATAAAGATTTTTATAAAAGATTCTATAACAGATTACCAATAGAATTTCCTTCTCAAAACACCTTTAAAGTGGTGGTGGGCCAAGTGTGGCCCTTCTAAAATCAAAAGGATGCACTGAGCAACCTTCTGCAGTCCCTTTCATACCTCAAGACAGTATTTTACACCCAGCTTTTGAAAATGCTGATGCCAGCCTTACTGTTTTTCCTACTCTGGCTTTCAGTGAAAGCAGTCTATTGTGATTTGGACCTCAAGGTTTTTTACTTATTTGCCCCTAAATTATATACAGCCATGCTTAAAATACATTAGGGGGAAGCAAAGAGCTGCTCAATGTGCCCGAGCATGACCCACGCTCTACTGGCTCCTTAAGCAGTGTCCTTAAAACATCTTTGGAGCAAGGTGGCAAGTAGACAGATGAACAGGCCAATTTTCAGCTAGACAGTGAGATAATGTATGATGCCAGCCCCCATTTGGGCCCTTCATACAATCACTGATCTCAACCTCCTTCCTGTGTTACTATGTCTCTATGATTTAGTCATACCAGGGGGAAAAAATGAAGGATTTGGCTAATCCACAAACAAAATGAGGATTTCCAAATAATCCTTATATAAATTAAAGACTTTTTATATGAATATAAATATATGAAAATTGTTTTAAGAGACAAAACAGAGAGCTAGTAAGAGTAACAAAGTGAATAGCAATGAACACTTCCATGGACTCTGGCCCCAAACTCTTCCAGGCTATAATGAACGCAAGGTCTGTCCTATATGGCAATGGTCAAGGAAGTTGCGAGGGCCTGGACCGATCAAGGCTCTAAGAATAGTGCAGGGATTTGGCTAATTCCACAGTCATCCTGTGACAAGACAGGAATACCTAGCTTGCCACTTCCACTTACCAGAACCACCTGAGTGGCAGGATGACCCATAACAGATGGGGAGCCTGAACTCAGTCCAGTCCCCAAGGGCTAATATCCACCGCGGCAAATCCTCTGACGACAGCCTGACCCAGGCTAGCTTCTCTCAGAGCTGATGGAAAGGACAGCTGCTTCCAGCAAGTGGCTAAGGCCACAAATGAATGACCATTTGGAGCCATGCACTCTACTTGATATCATCTTGTGCTAAAGTGCCCTACTTGAAGCATGAGGGTGGGAGTCAAAAAAATGCCTTTATATCTTACTTGGGTTACTTGGGGTGAATCTGGTTTTATAAATGTATGTTCCTCCCTTCTGACTTGAAATAATTGGCTTGAGGAGAAAAAAAGGAATATTTCAAAGACAACTGTTTGGGTATATTTATTCGGGCAACGGGGAAAATTAGAAATAAAAGATTTCTAGCTTTTGCTCTGATAGTTTGCCTCCAATTAAAAGGAGCTTGATATGTTCTAAAACAAATTACGGGGTAACACTTTACAATTTTTCTAACTACTGAGAGAAAAAATGTCCCGGTTTCAGTGCACTATGCAATAGTGCACTGGACCTGGTTTTAGATGAAATAATGTTACCACTAAAGTCCCCCTACTGGGGATATCCCAGCTGAACCTATTTAATACAGACAACACTGGGATCCATGATAAGGTACAGAGTCCGGGGAAATTTTGGTAAAACCAGCTTTGAGAGTCTTCTGCTAGCAATCATCTAAACACATGCCTCCTGAGTCATATTATCTGCACAGAGGTCAAAGCAACAAACCGAAAATACTGGTTGTATTGATGACATATTCTCTAATCATATTTTCTCCATTACTTGGTCTTATAGTAATATTTTTCTCTTCCAATTAATTTTCATAACCGAAACTAAAAAATATTTTGGGAGTGGAAAACAGTGAGGCAAAGGAGATAATCAAATGCTAGAAGTCATCTTTCACTTCGATATTTCTGAGACACTTTCTGATCTCTCACCTCCAGGCTGGCGATAGCGGAGGTGCCGAGGAGTTGAGGGGGATCTGCAAGGTGAAAGTTCCGTGGCGTCCACCGCTGGGGAGCTTTCCTGTCCTGCTCGGTCCACCGGTGTAGACTCTAGGACTGCTGCTTTAAAACATCATGAATTTTAACAAGGCAATGAACCCGAGAGCTTCTCTTCAGTATCATGCATGGAAACACAGAAGTTTGTTATTCTTGTTAGCCTACATTTAAAAAAAATTTTTTTTAGAAGGTACTGGGGATTGAAACCAGGATTCCATACATGGGAAGCAGGCATTCAACCACTGAGCTACATCTGCTCCCCTAGCCTACATTTTTAAAGGGCTTTAATATGAAATCAAGTCGTCTTTACCGGCAGAATCTAATGGCACTAAATCTAAATCTTGAACTCTATCTTGCTGACCGTGATTGACCCTGCCCAGCCCTTTCTGTCCAACATAGCCCAAGTCATCAGAGAGAACAGGGGGTACACAGTGGGACCCCCACCCTCCAGAATGTTTCTGCTTTCTTGGAGTGGAGAAAGGTGGTCCTTTCCAGATTATAATTCAGACTGAGATCAAAATAGGGACTTCTCTAGTTCTTTGCTTGGGTTGCTCCCTTAAATCAACCAAAGTTTGAATCTATTAATGTGCCCCCCACCCCAAGAAGCTCTGGGGGCTCCTAGGGATCTAGAGCTGTTTTGTCCAAAATGGCAGCACCAGCCAAATGTGGCCATGTACATTTAATTAACTATAGTTAAATTCAAAGTTCAGCTCCTCAGTTGCACTAGGCACACTTCAAGTACTTAGAAGCCACATGTGGTTAGTGGCTACAGTATTGGACAGCACAGAAATAGAGCATTTCCATGGTTCCAGGAAGTCCTACTGGATAGTCCTGATCTAGAGCTACAGCTGAGCAGGAAGCAATGGAAATTTTTACAATGAACTGTTGGTAGGATTTAAGATCATTTGAGCCTCCTTGCTGCAGCCAACATCCCAAGAATAAAAGGCACATCTTTCCAAGGTCACAATTAGGCTAGTACTGATGACACTTCCATACCCCTCCAATCGAATTATTAATGAGGTAAAACTGTAACTTTGTCTATACCTTTCAAAGAAAAGCACTAAAAAAGTTTCAGAAATTTCCTCAGGCTTTTCATAAACTCTCACTGATAAAATCTTAGTGTCACCTCTGCTAATTTTGCACTCCCCTGTCAGAAGAACTACTCACAACTGATTCCCTTGCTATTCCTTTTAAGATTTCACTCAACAAACTTTACAATATCCTCAGTGACTTTATATAAAGCCATTTTTACACTTGCATGTGATTTACTGCCTTAGAAATGAGGCCACAATTCTTCTCTTTTGAAACACAAAGGGGCCAGGGAAGGGAAGTGGTTAGAATCTTTTCTTGAATGACATAATTACAGTAAAGTTGGCCATGATCCAAGATACAGACCAAAAATCAGTGCTTAGCTGTTAGTTTTTTTTATTTTCTAAATAGCTCCCTCAGTAATGGAAGGCATCTGCTCTGCAAAGAGCAAGCAGAATATCAAACACATGCTCTTGATTTTATTCAACCGTTCATTCATCTGAGGCAAATGAGAAATCATCAGTCAGCAATTACATTAAACCTAAAAAACTTTCCAGCCATAGAGATATGCAGGACCAGGGTGACCACTGGAAGAATAGGAAAGAAGGAATAATGCTGTTAAGCTAACAGGCACCTGCAGAGAGAAGAAACCATGCCTCAAGGTGGGGGGAAAGAAGCATTTCCTTCTGGCAGTTCACTTTCAATCAGGTTCTAGACAAACAGCTTTGCCTGCAGGACAAGCGTGCAGATGTGTGCTCCAACAAATGCTAAAATCAGGAGCACTTACAGCCCACAGGCAGGCAATTTTCAAACCAAGAACACAGAAACAGACACTAGTAATATGGACTGTGCAGCAAAGCTTGAGCTAAACTGCACAGCCGTGGTCTCAGTGAACATGGATCGGATAAGGGCCCAAATATAGGGAGCCTCCCTTTGGTTCCCCTCTTTTTCTTGCCACTGGTTTGACTTTCACTGAGAACCCATCCTTGGGTCAATCTGGATGTATCTGAGTCAGGCTGATACTTGTGCTTTTTAAAAGCACCCAGAGTAGAAGAAGGTGGGGATGGCCTGGTAAAAAAAAAAAAAAAGTGGGGGGAGGGCACTAGTGAATGTTGAGTGAACCTGGTCCAGATTTGGGGACTGGGTGTGGGGAATTAAATTGCATTATTTCCCCCTAAGAAGTTCACAGTCTAGCTCATCTTGAGGGCTATTTCCTATTTCTCTTCTCTCCTTTTACTTCATTTGAAGTTCTCTCGCCAGAAGATTTTGCAAGGCAGGCATTATGATTTAAATGGAAAAAACATTGGACAAAGATCACTTGCATTTTTCAAATAACATGCTCTGAATCTGATTAGCTGAACCGCAGGAAGGGAGACCTCTAGCCTTAGCATAGACCTAATGGGTAAAGCTGGTATTATGCAGCGAGACTGTGTGGGGTTTTATCCCGAAGTGAAAGCAGAAAATGTATAAACTCTTGGCACAGGAATCTTATCCAAGTTTGCCAACTGTTTTAAGTGTTAACATTATGCAAAGTACACACAAATGTCTTTCAAACTAAAGGGAGATCAACGTTCCCCTTTTCTTTGCCAATTGGAATTTTCAAGACTAGCCAGCAAGGTTAACAAAGTGACATGCTTTGCTTCTAGAGACCTGACACACACACACACAGTTTTCAGACTAATGTTGAAGTATTGTTTCTTTCATGACTTTCCTAAGACTACTCATGATCAATATCACCCTTATACCAATGCAAATAAAAGACTGTCTGTGATTCCTTTGTTTTCCCTACTCAGAAAAAAAGCCCAAGAGCTCTCTATATCCCCATTTTAATTCTAAGCATTCTACTCATTGTTTCCTTTTCGAGGATCCACAGGATATATTGTTCTTGAGTCTCAATAGCAAAAAAAGGTGTGCCGGAACAACTGAACTACTATTAGCTTTCAATGTGCATGTTGTAGTTGCTTGCATTCTCGTCATTATTCTGTCTGCTGGGAAGCTCAGAACATAAGTCAGGGTGACTCTAGGAACTGGAGAGCACCACACAGTATTCCTTTGCTTACTAACCATATCCTTGGCCTCACAATTTTTCTTCCTTTTTATCCTTGGCCTGATTTCTCTTACTTATTTTATTTTTAATCCAGTTGTTCAACATGTCTCTTTGAACTACCACCTGCAAGACTTCTAAGAATAACTTGGGAAATAAAAACATTAAAAGAAAGTAAAAGACAGCTATAGAAATGGAAAAGAAATAAAGATGCAGAGAAGTGGCTGAGTACGAAGTGCTAAGAGAAGGATAATGGAGGTTCAGGTTAAAATGAGATATGGGGGCATTTTCGTGGTTGGATGTGACTAGGCAGAGTGAGGAGCAGAACAGCTGACATCTCTGGAGTCAAAGTTTGCTCTGTTGGGCTTCTTCAAGTGCCCTGGGCCCAAAGTGGATATGATCTTGGAACTTCTCCATCACCCACAGTGGGAGAAGCTCTGCAGTTAACAGTGACCCCGAGCTGCAAAATGGCATTTCTAATCGTAAGCCATTTGGATAAACTAGCTATGATGGTTTGGAGCTGCATATACCCCAATATAGGGTATATAGGACCTTTTGATGAGGTGACTTCAGCCAAGGTGTGGCCCACTTCAAGCAGGATGGGTCTCAATCTTATTACTGGAGTCCTTTATAAGTAGAATGAAATTCAGACAGACAGAGAGAAAGCCACAGGAAGCAAGATCCGAAAGTCAACAGAATCTGGAAGAGAAGGGAGAGGCCAGGAGGGGCCAGGAGAGGCCACCATGCGCACTGCCATACAACAGAGAAGCCCAGGACCAAAGATCACCAGCAGCCAGCCCCAGAATGCTAGTCTTTAGGAAGAAAGCATCACCTTGATGATGCCTTGACTTGGACCTTTTCCTAGCCTCAAAACCATAAGCCATTCAATTCCCAGTTTCCCCAAAGCCAACCCATTGGATGGTATACGCTTGAGCAGCCACGGAAACTAAAATCTAACTCTAAATCATTTGTTTTGGGGCAATTCAGTGAGAAACAGAAACATTAAGTCGTCAACTTCAGCTAATTCTCTAACGTGAAAGAGAACCTC
>PVKH010036400.1:0-11597 GCA_004027955.1 Chaetophractus vellerosus | reverse complement strand
AAACAGCTTCAAGAGAAAAGCATGGAAGTTGAGATCTGGAATTAAGACATCTCTTTGGGCCAAGAGAGGGGCCACACCCATGCATATGGAGAGGGTGAGTTTGCCCCAGCATTTGAAGAGGGTGGATAGTCATCCTGTTCTTTTGGGAGAGTTTGGCCACACCAGGTTACAGAGAGGGTGGAGCACATTCCCTGGTGTTTGAGGAGAGTTAAGTTGCCACCCAACTTCTCTCAAGGGCATTGACATCTTCCCCATTGGTTAGGAAAAGTTAGGTCACAACCCCAATGCTCTGAGTGGGTGAGCCTGTTACTCATAGATTGGGGAGAGTTAGGTCACCACTGCACTGGTCTCAGGGGTTTGGGCCTAGTCCCCATAGTTTAGGGAGAGTAGGTAACCATGCCACTGTGTTGAAGGAGCTGGTCCTGTATGCCAGAGTTTTGGTGGAATGTTGTAACCACCTCACTCTACTAAGTAGGTTGAGAGTGTCCTCCAGAGATTGGAGAAAGTGGGGTCATCACAGCAAAGTTCTTAGAGGGTGAGTTCGGGAGCTCAGTTACCACAAAGATGCTTGGAATGATAGCAATTTGTCTAGCCTGTGGAAATTGTGGCCCACCCCCCCATGAAGTCCTGAGGACAAGTAACTCTCTTTTCAAGGATGACTCTCAGACTTTGAAATCTAATGGAGTATGCCCTGCAGGTTTTCATAACTGTTGGGAACCCATGACACCTTTTTCCCTCCCAAATTCTCCTTATGGGAATGTAAATGTTTATCCATGTATGTCCTTCCTTTGTTTTTTGGAAGCAGATACTTTGTTTGTAGGTTTCAAATGTCTACAGCCAGAAGGGAATGTTGCCAAGGCAAACTGGTGCCTACAATTGATTTTTATGAAATTTTGTTCCTAGCAGTACTACAAAAAAGATATTAAGTCTTTTGAAATATGAGGATGTAATGAATGTATTTTGCATATGGAAAGAATATATCTTTTTGTGTTTCAGAACATGGAGTGTGACAGTTTTAATTGTGTGAAACTCAAAAAGCAAAATATTATGTTTTAACCTAACCCATTTCTGTGGGTGTGAAACCCTATGTCAGTGTTGTATGATTCATGTTGACTCTCTACCCTCTTGCTGGGTCTGATATAAAGGGACACAGAGAGAGAGAGAGAGAGAGAGAGAGAGAGAGAGAGAGAGAGAGAGAGAGAGAGAGAGAAACAGGAAAAGAAGGCTGCCACATTAGACTCTCCCATATGAGAGAAAGGACTGCAGGAAAATATAAGCCCCTGAGAGGTCAAAGAGCTGAGTTCCAGGAAGAGACAAGCCCTATGAATGGTTGCATACAGCTGAGCTCCAAGATATGGGAAATTCTGGAGGGGAAGGCAGAGACTTCCACAGAGATCAGTGGACATCTTGTTTCACCATGTGGCACCAACACCAGGGTAAACATTAACTGACATTGTTGAGAAAATATCTGTGCTGATGCCTCTATTTGGACATTTCATGGCTTGGAACTGTAAGTTCTTACCCCAAATGAGCCCCCATTATAAAAGCCAACAGATTGCCTTTGGTAAATTAAATACCATCCTATTACCAACACCTTGAATTGGTGTGGAGTATTTGTTACACTTGAAGAATGCTCTTTTTTATATATAGTTGTACTATTAATTATGGGCCATGCTTTAACTTAGGGTTCATTGTGTAGTACAATTCCATACTGACAAAAATGAATGATATTGGATGACTCATACTTCCTGATCTTAAAATTTATTACATAGTCATAGTAATCAAAACAACATCATACTGCCCCAAGGAAAGACATATAAAACTTTCAAATGGAAATGGGAACTCAGAAATCAGCACTCAAATTTATGGCCAACTGAGTTTTTACCCAGAGGCAAAGGCTACTCACTTGGGAAAGAGTAGTCTCTTCAAAATAAGGTGCTAGGAAAATTTGATCTCCATTTGCAAAAAAAAAAAAAAAAAAAAAAAAAACAGAGGACCTCCTCTCTATACCTAATACTTAAATCAGTCCTCATCAAAATTAATAACTTTGCACCTCTAAGAACTTTCTTGAGAAAGTAAAAGGACAACTTATGTTAGGCCTCAAAGGAGGGCCTTTATGGATAACCAGAGATGGCAAGAAAATTTCAGCATGAGAGTTAAACAAGCTCACATTCATTATATCTGCAGAGGTAGGAGCCAAGATCAATCTAAAGTGATTCGGACCTGATTCCCTGTGCTGCTGTTCTACTCTTGCTTAAATATCTAAGTTAATACTTAGCATTTTCTTAGATTATGTATTAGCTTTTATGCATATGGATGAACATACCTCGGTAGTTATATAATTGTATCATTAGTATGTTCAGGAAACCAGGCTTGTAAATACATTGCATGATCAAAAAAGGGGCAGATAGCTCCAGCACAAGGTAGGAAATTTACTATATTAATTAAGAAAGTTGAAGTGAGGATACCAAGGGGCTTCCTCTGCACAGGTCTGGCCAAATGGTTGAAGCTGTTTTTCACAGTTCATTGCGTCAACAAGATGTTCTTGGCCACCAAAAGTGGAATTTGGGACCAAGGGAGGGTTGCATCTCATTATCTTCATATTTACATAAAATTCTTTCCTTTGTATCCTAGCAACAGGGAGAGAAACAAGTTATTTGCAGGTATTCATTCATCCTACACCCATCAACTGCACAATTGGAGAAAATTTTGGAAAACACATGTCTGATAAAGGTCTAATATCGAGAATATATAAATAAGTCATTCAACAGAACAACAAAAAGAAAAAAACCAATTAATAAATGGACAAAAGACATGGACAGGTAATTCTCCAAAGGAGATATATAAATGAACAGAAAACACATGAAAAGATGCTTAACATCATTAGCTATCAGGAAAACACTAATCAAAACTACAACTAAAATGATATGCCATTTCACACCCACTAGAATGTCTTCTCTTTTTTTTAAAGATTTATTTATTTTATTACATATCTCCCCTTTCCCCCCGCTGCAGTGATGCGCCAAGACTGGTCACTGTGCAGGCATAGCTTTCCCCACTTGTGGGCGGCTTCTGCTTCCATTCACGGCTGGCTTTCAGTTCGTGGGTGGCTGGCCATGCTCCATTCATGGGCGACCTGCCCTGCCCGTGACGGCTTTTGCCCTGTCTGTGGCAGCTTTTTGCCCTGCCCATGGTGGCTTGCCATTCTCAAGGTGGTCTGCCCACTAGGAGAGGTCCCCAGGAACCAAACCCGGTGCCTCCCATGTGGTATGCCAGTGCCCTATCCACTGGGCTATCGAGCTGGCCCCTAGAATGTCTTCTTTTAAAAAACCCCAGATTATTACAAGTATTAGAGAGAATGTGGAGAAATTAGAACACTCACCCATTGCTTGTGGGAATGAGAAATAGGCAGACATTGTGGAAGAAGGTTTGGCAGTTCCTCAGAAAAATTAAGTTGAGAATTACAATATAACCCAACAATTCCACACTTGGTAAATATAGCCAAAGAATTGAAAGCAGGGACTCAGATATTCACATTCCTATGTTTATAGCAGAATTATTCACAATCGCCAAAAGATGGAAGAAACTCAAGTGTCCATCAAACAATGGATAGTTAAATAAATTCATGCAATGGAATATTATTCAGTCATAAAATGGAATGAATTTCCTGTAAATGCAGAAACATTGAAGACAACATGTTGAGTGAAATAAGTGAGACACAAAAGGACAAATATTGTATGAACTCACTGACATGAAAAAATTAAATAAGCAAAATCATAGAATCAGAATCTATAATACAGGTTACCAGGGGAAGGGATGGAGATAGAGAATGGGAAGTATGAAAGTTTGATATTATTTATGAATTTTAAAAAAGAGATACTTGATTTTGTTTGTAAACTGGTCTGTTCCTCTGGGTGTGATACATTTTGATTGTATTGGATTCAGCTGAGATGTCTTCAAATAACTTATGCTAATATTAGGGCTTTGATTTGACCACATCATTGGGGAATGCAGGGTTGAGTCCCCACCCCCTTGGTGGGCTGATAAAACAGATTTTCACACAGAAATAGACACACAGAGAAGATACATAGAGTATCCTGCACCCCCAGGATGAGAGATGACCCTGGTAGTATATAGCTGACCTTGTGAAGAGAACAGAGCAACTGAGCCCAGAAGGAAATGAGTCCCAGAGGAAGAAAGATGAGTCCTATGCCAGCCTGCAGCTGAGATTCAAAGAAGTTAGGACCACATGGCCTTAAGAGGAAAGAGGAAGGCTGAATCCTCACAGACATTGCCCACCATCTTGCTTCAACACACTTTGGATGAGGAAGTACCCCTTATGGTAACTTGTGTTAGACCTTTTAGGGCTTTGTGACTGTAAGCTTCTACTCCAAATAAATACCCTTTATAAAATCCAGCAGATTTTTTGGTACTTTGCCTCAGCACACCCTTTAGCTAATACAGGGAGTTAAGTCTTAGAATATACAGGGTTCCTATTTAGAATAAAGGAAATGTTTTGGTAATACATGATGATGATGGTCACTCAACATTGTGAATGTAATTAACAGCACTTAAATATATAACTGAATGTGGTTAAATGGGGAAAAGTTATGTTGTATATATGATTTTCTGAAATTTTAAATGTAAGAAAAACTTTCATGTATGGATTGTGTATGTAAGAATCAAAAGTATTATATAAACTTCATTGTGTGCATTTGGGTGCTGAGTCTCTACAACGTGTACCAATGCAGTGATGTAGGATAAAGAACCTCATGATAAATAGAGCAAAAACTTTGCTGTATTTTGTGATCTGTTCTCCTCTGACATTTTCGTTATGTTATAATTAAATGATTTTTTTGGTCAGATCTGCAAAGCATATGAGGAAAATTGTTCACCATTTTTTCTTTTCTCTTGTCTCCCATTCTTGAGCTCTTTTTTCCAGAAATCTTGGTCTTTGTCAATAAATAAGTTGTTCTCAGTCATGATCTTGCAGGTCACTGATTTTCTTGAACTATATCTACACATCTAGGTTAATCCTGTTTTTAAACAAATCAATGTTATTGATACATGTTAATAAAGCATACAATTCACTCAAAGTGTACATTCAAAGATGTTTGGTATAATCACATAGTTGTTCTTTCACATTTCAATCATTGTTAGAGTATTTTCATTATTTCAATAGTAATAATAATAAATAAAAACAGAAAAGCAAGAAAATAACTCACCTCTTAGTCTCTCTCTGTTTTCTATGCTGTACATAGACACTATTTCTGACTATTCTTGCACAATTATTTATTTGTTTAATGTGGACAGGAGCTTAGGAACATTTGGTGAGATTATGGTTGATTGCCCTAGGGAAGGTAATTACTAAGGACTTTCAAAATTTTTAATACTTGCATTATCACACAGGTCATATTCTCTTCTTACAAACTAATATCCTTAATTAATGGACATAAAACAGATGACTTCTAGGACTTAAATGCTGTGTTAGCTTATCTGAGAACTTAAAAAACCATCCTGTTTATTTTTATTCTGAGTTTTAGTGCAGATATTAAATCTGCATTCAAAGGTCCCATTTGCTTTTCTACAGAATAAAATGTTAATTCTGATTGCATCTCTGATAGGTTTAGCAGGCATTTAAAATCCACTCCAAATGCAATCTCATATATAGGTTGAAGACATTTTGAGATTTCCAAATATTTTTGAGAATTAACCCTGATTTGTTGAAATTACTGCTTTGTATTACTCTTCCTTTACTTAAGATTCCATTCTTGAAGAAGGATTAACAGAATTCTCAAAGAGAATTCTTCTGGATGCAGCTTAAATCTAATCTGAAATCCACTCAGAATTGGTGGTCAGTGAATTACCCATACCACCATGACTTGGAGAAAGTCCAACTACATTAAGGTGGTTATATGCTATTTACATTACATTTTGGGAATGTTACTCTCTTGAAACATAAGAAATGAACATGTAGTAAACATGAAAATGTTTACTACACTGTAATTTTAATTGTATATTATTTACAGGTGGAATCCAGTTGAAAGAATCAACTTAAAATTAAAAAATCTTAGTTGATTGCAGTGAATTTCATGGAGTCCCATTCTGGTACCTATGTATCTTCCTCCATAATCATTTCAAGGAATAGGCTGTTTTATATTTAAATATCCCAGACAACTTAGTTATATAATAATAGAAATGTTGGTTGTACACTCCTAGATCAGCATGATAGGCCCCTTATTGTTCCTCCAAATGGACAGCATGGAACACCTTACTGGCAAGGCAGAATATAACCCATCACAATTTTGGATTAAGACCTTCTCATTTAAGACTGAAATTCTGCTGCCATCTTTCAATGAGACTTATAATTATATACATACATACATACATACATACATACATACATACATACATACATACAGAATAAGCCCAAGTCTTTATTAGGATATGCTGTGTATAATGGTTTAGGATGCTTAATGGCTGAGTCTGTCACCCTAGAGCACATTGTCCTTGATTGCATAGAATGACAAGAGGAAATCTGTGATGTGGGGTGATTACCCCCTGAGTTGTGTAATTTTACTATCATGGCTAGATATAGAGTAAAGAACAACCCCTTGTGGTTCTACTCAATAAGCATTGTTTTTGTTTTGTTTTGTTTTGTTTTTGTTGTGCCAAGTGGTGCTACCATTGTCACTGAAAAACACATAAGGTCTTAGCCAATCACAATGATCAAGCCCTTAAAGGATCCAAAATAGCAATTTCCTTAGGAAACAAAGAAACTACCCAGCTACAAAAGGTAGTTTTACAAAATATGATGGCTTTAGATATTCTTATTGTGTCAAAAGGTGAGACATGTGCCCTCATTATTGTTCACTGTTGTGTATATGTTACTCCTATTATTCTTTACCTTTTATACTATTGCTGTGTAATGAGAATGCAATGCTTGTCCTATGACAATGTAGGCCACTACCTGGGGGTGGATTGTGGAGACCCACAAGCTCTCCATCATTTCACATCTCTTAAGTTTTACTGCTTTTAAAAACTCCTCTTGAATCAGTGTTGCCTGTAATATGCAAGCTCAATCCTGGAAACACTTTTATCAGTAAATAGCAACCAGTTAGGAATACTTGAGCAGTATAAATGCAGTTAAGCACTAATTTAGCCATTTAGACAGATAGGCTTTTAACACAGATATTTTTTATTACTCTTTAGGAGTACACATAGACACAAAGTCCAGGAGAAAGCTATTGATTCAAAATTGACAGTTGATTTTAACACCTTGATAAAAAATCTGATCAAAGGAAAATATGACTAAAACTTAAAACAGTCTCAAAATAATATCTCATTTAAATCTTGCACAGCTTACACAAGTATTATAATCTTTGTGTTTTGTAACATTATTAATTGCAGACTTAGAAAAGTTGCTAGCATTTTTTCTTTTTTTTTTAGAGTTTTCAGGTTCAAAGTTACTAAATTTTAACAGTCCCAATTTTATTAATGTAGCTATCCAAATCTAATTAGAATTAACATGGAAACAGAACAGAAAATATTAAAGTTGTGAAGTTTGACTATTTCTCCAGCAGCTAAACTAATTCTATCAGCCCCCACCAGCCCACTGTAGCACCATACAGGTTGCAGGAGGTTTACAGAGTTGCTGCAGGAATTTTTTCCCTACCTTAGTTAATTCCTACTCCCATCAGTGTTTCTGGAACATCCCCATACTCACGTGGAGTTCCACTACAGTCAAGCAAGTGGGTGACCCTATATTCTCTCAGCATTCCCCACTTATCCAGGATGGCAGCCACCCCTCCCCACATGGGTGTTACAAGGCAACTCAGAATTTCCCCCAAGATTCTCCTTTCCTTGAGCTCATGCCCACTATTGCTGGTGGTCCTTTATTCTCCAGGCTGTCTCACCAATTGTTACAACCCAACTCCTGAAGGGCATGAGTTGGTGAGGATTCAAGACCAAAGAACACATGTGGCATTTAGTCATGCATAAGCTTTATTCGGACTTACAGAGAGGAGAGAAAATTTGATAGTGGTGGGTCACAGAATGAGTATGGTTAGTGCTCTACAAAGAGACAGGAAAAATTAGGGGTGATATAAGGGGTCTCAGAACAAGGATCTTTGAATTAAAAAAAAATTTTTTTAAGCAGCTCAGCTCAAGGTAAATCCAAAGTGCCTTTTTCTGGGCCTGTGCTTCTTATTTGCCTGAGGAGTTCCCCTAAATACAAGAATTTGAATGACTCCTCTATTCCCAAGTAAATAGACCTTCTCCCACTTAACTGTTCTACCACTATAATTAAAGTAGGTAAGCCTTTGTCCTGGACATCCAATTCCATTGTTTCTTACCCTATTTTCACTGTCTCAAGCTGATTTTGCCAAAAGGCCAAAATCCTATTTGCAAACTTTTTGTTTCTTAATATTAGACACATTCTATATGTTTTTAAAGAATAATAAGGGGTTACTATGAACACATGAAGGACAATATATTTGACAATTTAGATAGAATTGACAAATATTTTGAATAATATAAATTTTAAAAGCTATTGAATATAAATAATGGATAATCTCAATAGCCCTATGTCTATTAAATAAATTGAATGTGTAATTTCAAATATTCCCATAAAAAATCCTGTAGCCAGATTTTGTCTAGGTCCTTGGCTAAACTGCAAGAAATAAATTTCAAGAGCATGCCATGTTGATTAGGCCAGTAACTTATTAAGGTAGGGAAGGAAGAGAAATGGGAGAAAATAACAGATCATGGGTCCCAGAGAGAGGATGGAGCTGAAGAGTGATAAAGTGGGCCAATTTAGACTGCAATTTTCCATTATAGGTTATAAATGCCCAGGCTTTACTTGCATGGGCATCATGGCAGGGTAAAAATATCAAGAGCCAGATGAGGAAAGCAGAAACCTGGGTGAAGGCAAGAAGAAGACTGATTTGGCTTTCTGTTTGCTTTTTAAGCCATTAATTATTTCCACCCCTTTGTTAATGGCCTGGGAGGATTTCCAGCTGTTTGCTGTTTTGTTTGATTACCACACCATCAATCTTCCAGGAGGCCCTAATGATAAGGCCCCTGGAAAATATCTGGGGCTTTTCCCAGCTTCCAGAGGAAACCTCATTCTGAATGGGAGTTCTTGTCAAGGTCTTCCAGCAGCCATCTGGGCGTTAGTGAAGAACACGTGTTAATGGTGACAGTTTTTCTGCCAGTTTTCAGATCCATCTATTGATTCCATATCTAACCTGATTCAATCCTTTGTTCATATAGCCCCACTGGTGAATTCTACCAAAAATCAAGAAGAAATGATACCAATTCAAGATAACCCTCTGGAAAAAGGTAAAGAGAATATACCTGTACTCTTTCCTTTAGGCCAGCATTTCCCTGTTATTTATGACATATTGCAGCTTTTCTTTACTTGTTTCTTTAGCATTTTCTACATGGACAAATATATCACCTATCAATATGGATGGTTTTATTTCTTTCTATCCAAAGCAAATGATTCTTTTTTCTTTAACAAGGTAGATGAGGATATTTTTGAGCTATATGATCAATATATAAAAATGGAATGTAAACATTTTATTAGTATCCAGAATCATTTACTGAATTTTTTAATGAAATTACAGTAGCATCAAAATGCTTAATATTTAATGAAATATTACATATTAATGAAATGTGAAAAATATACACAAGTAGCATCTATACTGAAAAGTGCAAAACTTTGATGAGAGAATGTAAAGATCACCAGATATGGAGGGACAATCCAATTTCATAGATGAGACAATTCTACATTTTAAAGATGTAAATACTTCCTTCTCCTAATTAATCCCTAGAGTCAATGCAATGTATGCAGCAAGTCCAAGAAGGTATTTTGGTTTTTCATTTTAAACCTAATTCTAACATATATATGTAAATGGTAAGGATCTAGAACTGTACCCACAACTGCATAATAGAACTTACAAGTAGGCTCTCCTCTATGTGAAATCAAGGCATATTTTAAAGCTACAGTAGAATGCTAAAAGATTGAAAACAAAATTGAACACTATGGGAAATAGTTGAAAAGGATATAGTTATTAAAGATCTATTACTCAGAATATATTATCTCAAAACTTAAAAAATGAATAACTCAGCAAAAAATAAACATATTTCCAATAGATTCTTAATAAGGAGGATATTCACTTTGTAAAAAGCAATGGAAGAAATTACAAAATTATGTGGAGCCAGGGGTCACTGGATGCTTTGGGGGCAGGGAGAGGGAAGGGCAGTTGTAATATAGTTTTTTTTTGGGGACTTGGGAATTGTCCTGGGCGATGTAGCAATGGAGGATATAGGCCATTTTATATCATCATGTATCATGCAGAACTGTGTGGGAGAGAGGGTGGTCTACAGTCTGAACTGTGGTCCATGCTTGATGGCAAAGCCCCAAAATGTGTACATCTATTACAGGTGTTGTGCCACACTGATGAAGGATGTATATGTGGGAGGTTGTGGGAGGTATGTGAGGTGGGGCATATGGGTACTCCTAAAATTTCTGTGTAACATTTATGTAATCGATGTATCCTAAAAAAAAATGATTAAAAATTGAAAAATCAACAACAAAACAAACACAAATATATATAGCTAAAAAAAGCAACTGAATAACAATTAATAATAATAATAATAAATGGATTAAGTTTTTTCACATGTAAAATATTCCTACCATTGAATTTAATGCTCAGATTGCTTAACTATTGCATTCTATTATGTATTAAGGAAGAATTAATAACAATTATATACAAATACTTCTAAATCTCTTATATTAGACCAGCATTTCTTTCATAATTATAAACTATACTAGTTTCAATGCATTCTTTAAGATTTTCTTTATACATGATCATATCATTTATAATACAAATGATTTTCATTCTTAATTAAACTGAGCAACTTTTTAAAAAATGAGTGAGCAGCAGGGTTTCAAAAAGGTCAGTGTATAAAAATCAGTTTTCATTTGAAACCAGGAAAAATAAATGAGGAACTGAATTTTTAAAATACCACTTTTAAATTCTAGGGCTGCTGTAGAAGAAGAGAATGCTTCCATGAATCCTCAGCTTCACGGAGTTGCTAACCATTCTTGGTGTACCTTGGTTTGTATTGCATTCCAATCTTTGCTTCCACTTTCACATATCCTTCCCCCCTTTGCAGAATCTGTTTTCAAAGTTCTCTCTTCTTATAAGTGGTTATATTAGAGTAAAGCACAATCTAATCAAGACTCATGTTATCTTAACTAGATACATCTCCAAAGACCCTATTTCCAAGTTAGGTCAAATTAATGGGACCAGGGATAAGGACTTGAACATACTTTTGTGAGAACACATTTCAACCCACAGCAGTCATTCATAATAGCATCAAAATATGAAATACTGAAGGGCCCACGCCAGCACAACCACGGCAGAATTAAATGGGTCAAGAGAATCGTGCACTTCCTCCACCCAGCCAAAAGATATGGAGGAAGTGCATGTCTTGACCTCAACCAGCCAGCGACAGAGTATCTCCTGAGATAAGATCATCCTGTGGAGGGGTTGTTTATCTACGGGAAGGCAGAGCGCCGTTTCTTG
>PVKH010036399.1:0-11597 GCA_004027955.1 Chaetophractus vellerosus | reverse complement strand
TTTAAAGATTTTATTTATTTTATTACATATCTCCCCTTCCCCCCCGTTGCGGCGACGCGCTGAGACTTGGTCACTGCGCAGGCGCGGCTTTCCCCGCTTGTGGGCGGCTTCTGCTTCTATTCACGGCCGGCTCTTGCTTCAGTTCGCGGGCGACCTGCCCTGCCCGTGGCGGCTTTTGCCCTGTCCGTGGCAGCTTTTTGCCCTGCCCACGGCGGCTCTGGCCTGCCCATGGCGGCCTGCCATTCTCAAGGCGGTCTGCCCGCTAGGAGAGGTCCCCGGGAACCGAACCCGTGGCCTCCCATGTGGTATCCCAGCGCGCTCTTTATCCACTGAGCTATCTAGCCGGGCCCCTAAGTGTATTCTTCTAATCCATAATAACATAGAGAGAAAATTATACAGGAGGAATTTATTGTGTATATATATACATATATTCTATAAAGCATTGTGAACAATTGTTAATGCTTAAATAAAAAGAGATAAATATATAAAATACTAAAGGTATATAAATTTGGAACATATAACCTCTCATCAATGTTTCTTAACCTCAATACCTCTGCTTAATTTTGTGTCTAAAAATGAATCTTTCCAATAGTGGGTGCAACTGTTCCTCTTTTGGGGACCTTCAAACTGTCCAAAATTTACTTTTATGTTACTTATTAGACTGTGAGATTCCACTGTTAAATGAATGAGTCTTAAGCCAGTATCACTCTTTCCATCATGAATGAAAAAATACCTCTTTTCCCTTGTATCAGGGCTCACCAGGAGAACGGGGATCGGCAGGTACCGCTGGCCCAATCGGTTTGCCTGGGCGTCCGGGACCACAGGGTCCGCCAGGCCCAGCTGGAGAGAAAGGTGCTCCTGTAAGTAATTTCAAGGAGAAGATATATTGTGATGCCCTGCACAAGTTATTACTTTTCATTCAAGAATATTAACTTTTCATACCCCACTGCATTTCCTCTGCATATGTGCCTGGCATACAAATACACCTCTTTTTGTATTTATAGTAGAGAAAATTTCAAATTCAATTAAAGGAGATGACATTTTCCTACACTTTATGAAGCCGCAATACCTGTGAGGGAAGTGGATATTATTAATGTAAAAGGCTTTTGAATTTGCTCCTTTTAAAATATAAAATTGGAGGTTTGATTAAAACTATACCATGCTGCTTTGTGTTAGAAATGTGTGAACTTTTCACTCCTCTTGTAGTACAACTTCATTTCCAATCATTTCCGTAGTCTGAAAGTGAAATCCATAGAAAGTAGCTGCCCTTCCATGTAGTTTGTGCTTTGATCTACAGTGAGTGAGATGGGAAACAGCTGACCAATTATCTTATATTTACTGGGCTTCAATTTTTTATATTTAAGTGATAGACTATATTCTGTTCTTTAGATTTATATTTCTTTGTCAGGATTTTTCCCCCTTGATTTTATTCCTGCTTTTGATTTGATCATATTAATTTAAAATGAAGCTATGTATTCTCTCCTTCCTCCAAGAGTGTAGCACAAACTCATTAAGAAGATGTAGGTAAAATTGCAGACTATAAATACAGCAAAATGTAAGTTGAATAATTTTATATACACAAGTCTTGGCATATAAAATTCAATTTCAGCTTATGATTTTCAAAATTTTTGTCATTAAGACTTCTCTATGACCGACTTGATTGCTTTCTTTGTCCATGAATTTTCTCTCATTACTCTGTGATATTATGCAAATGTTAACAAATTAAAAAGTGTTTCCTTAATCTATTACCTCTCAGAAACAGATACAGTTTTGGGAATGGTCCCTGTTACCTGAAGATAGCGTCTTTAATGTGATGAGAATTTCTCTTTAAAACAATGAATTTCCTGCTAAACCAATTTGTTGAAAATTCAAAAATGCTGCATTTCATACATTATTTTCTGAAATGTTACTAACGAACATTTTTTTTGGCTTCTTTGTCATAACTTTTACAATCTCTACTCAACCTCAGAAATCAAAGATTTGCCCAAACAACTTTATAGTATACTGAACACCATTAAGAGGATAGAAATGAAATAGATTTTTTAGAAAATAAAACTTAGTCATTATGAAGGGATAGGAGGTGATGGGGGAAGTGAGGAGAAGGGTGTAGTGCAAAGACAGATCCTAATGACTTGTAGATTTTCAGGTTGTATAACAGGATAAAAGAATCATCGATAACAATCAGGAATACTGTCTTGTGCAAAATTGATATAATCTTGTCTTTTAAGAATTTTGTGTTTTAAACTCTAAAAAGGAATCTTTATGGGAAATATAGACTGAAAAGTTTTTTTTTCTAATTATGTAATGTAGAAAAATTAAAAAACAGGAAAACTGCCATTGTAAAAAAAAAAGTCATAAAGCAACACTTAATTAAAATACCCAAATATAGGAAAATCCATGCAATATTTGTTTAAAATGAAAAAGGGTTACAAATATAGTATATAAAACATATTTAACAATTGAACCTAAGCAAATGTATGTTATGATTTTCTGATGTGGAATCTTTTTTATTTTTTTTTAATTTTATGCACATCTATTTCAGTAGAGCCACTAAAGAGGAATAAAGGCTCAGTGAGATTTTCAAAATAAGCATAAAACATTCAATTTATCAATATATAATTCTGGCTTAAAAACTATATGTGTTTGAAAGAAAAATTCTAAATTGCATCTTAATTTTCTTTATCGACCACAACCTATAATTCATAAATTGTTAACAACTATAGAATTTTTTTTTGAGATACTAGTCCTGGGGATTGAACCCAGGACCTCATATGAAAGAAGCTAACTCAACCACTGAGCCACATCAGCTCCCTTGAGTTGATTTTTTCATTTGTTTGCTTGTTGTTTGTTTTTGTGTTTTTAGGAGGCACCGGGAACTGAACCTGGGACCTCCCATGTGGGAGGTGGGCACTCAACTGCTTGAGCCACATCCTCTCCCAACAAAGATCTTCTGTGTCATCATTTACTACTTGAATTTTTTTTTTCTTAGAAACATTAGCATTTTCCTTGTTGAAGGGAAACCGGGGTATGGTTGTTGTGGCTGCACTTAAAAATTGTAACAAATAGCTCCTTTTTAGGTCTCTTACAGGAAATCAATTTTCTGTTGGATTTTCAATACAGGGAGAGAAAGGTCCCCAGGGCCCTGCTGGAAGAGATGGAGTACAAGGTCCTGTGGGTCTCCCAGGTCCTGCTGGTCCTGCTGGCTCTCCTGGAGAAGACGGGGACAAGGTTGGTGTTTTGGTTTTTTTATTCATGTTAGTACATCTTCTAAAAAAATGTTTAATTTTTTCTCAAGAATTCTGGATTTATGTTTTTAAAATTAGATATCAGATCAAATATAATATACCAGATCAAAGATAACCTTTTTCAAAGTTTTGTACCCCGTCCATGTACTTAAAAGATTTATTTTAGAGGTAGATAATTAGTATCTATTACAGGAAATGTGCAGCATGTTAGCAGGAAATGAGATTGAAGGAACAATGGCAGTGAGAAACAATAATGGATAACAAAGTTGGTTATTGATTTTTTTAAAATATATGGTTTCTGAAATAAATGTAAAATAAAAAGCTATTACTTGTATATATTTAGCCCATGTTATGGATATTGCACATTTAGAATTGAGAATGAGCTATGTAATTATTTGATAGCCACGGTCTTCTCTATCTTTTACTAATGTATAAGAAAAGATTCTAAGCTCTTGATTCAAAACATATGGCTGTGTTGTTAAGTGCTTGAATTCAATATATTTTCTAATATTCTTGTAAAACTCTGCACAGAATTTTGTGAACCTGCACTCTGATAATGTGCATCATTTTAGCAGTCAGAAAATTAATAAAGAAATAAAGCAATTGTTGATTAATATATAATTAGATTTCTGTTTAAATCAATGTACTTCTATTATTAGTGTATAGTGGTGATAATTGAGAACAAATTGGTCTCACTTCCACTTGTGATATTCTTCAGAGTTCAGTTGACTTCTGTTTGTCTATACATTGCTCAATACTAGAAAGTTAGAAGCAGAGAACCCCAAGCCTTTGTATTTTAAGCAGTGACATTAAACACTAACACACACATTAAAGATAAAATTTAATACCTCGATTATAATGATGGCAAAGCAGTGGCAGGTATGGCATGTTGGAGAAAAACATTTTAACTCAGATCATTCAATTACAGGGTGAAATTGGTGAACCGGGACAAAAAGGCAGCAAAGGTGACAAAGGAGAAAATGTGAGTTTCCTATTGTTATGGAAGGGACATTAGTCACTTAATGTTTTTACTCTTTTACCATGGGTATTTTTTCATACTATTACTTGCTTACCTGTCCAAAGATTATAATATCAATAGTATTACAACTTCTGTGATTATATAGTTCTGTAATTCTATACATTTCTGTGGTGTTTTCTATATCTGTGATTAGATAAAGTTGAGGAAGCCAGAATGATGCTTGGATGTCGTTATTTCTAATGCATGCATTTTAAATTCTCTATGGTAATTTAAAGTCTCATTTAATGAAATAGTCTCTCTATCCATATGAATATGAGAAAGAATATGTGTATACATCAAGATAAACACGATTACTATATTCTACTTTTTAAAAATTGATAAATCTCTTTTATAAATTCTTTGAAGTGTTTCTCTTATTGAATCATGAAACTATCACAATAATTTCTTTTCTCAAATGACATGCTTATTCTTCTATGACTTTTTTCTTCATTATTTACCAGTTTACATCCTCTTCCAATTATATTTTTGAAAAATTCCCTCTTTCTTAGATTAAATACATTAGATAATGGGACTTTCATTTACTTTGCTTCAATGCTTTCTAATTTATATACCCTTTTGGGAACATCTACTGGAATCTGGGTTTTTATTTCCATTTTTTCAGTCTTTCAGTGTACATATGTTTACTTTCCAATAGGAATATAAATTGAGGGAGGACAGAGATGTGTTTCCATTTCTTTTTTTTCAACTAGAATAGAACGTTATACTTTATCCCTGGAATTTTATTCTAATATACTACTCTGTTTCTATCCTATTCTTCAGCTGACATTCTAAGACTATTGGTTTAGAATTATAATATGCCTTAATGCATAAATTTGGACAGAGGTTTTATTAAAATTGACTGAATCCTAAACTGAATGGTTACCAAAGTCCTGTGAGATGAAAGTTTCTCACTGAAAGAAAAATCTAGAATCAAAGCAGAAACGTCATACAAATTACTGTAGTGTTTAACCCAGAATAGACCACTGACTTCTTTTTAATCCAGTAGAACAAATACTTGGCAAATAAGTGAAAAAGGTGCTCTGTATCCATGCTGTAAAATTATGCCAGTTGTTGTATACAGAAAATTAACAGCATAAGGTTTGTGCAGTTGGTATTCATTATAAATTTAACATGTCTATTTTTGTAAATTGCTATTCTGGATTCAGTTTATGAAAAAAAATTCTTGGAGATAGGTACATGTTATTATTGATACAATTAAAATATATTATGCATTCAACAGAATTTGTTCTTCCTTAAAAGCTGTAAATAAATATGACTGTGTGACTATCATTTACCTGAGCAGTTCTCAAGCTTTTTTTTTTTTTTTTTGCTTCAGAACCCTTTTACACTCCTAAAATTAACTGCAAACTCCAAAAAGGTTTTGTGTATCTGGGTTATTATAATCTAAATTAAAATTGAGAAATTTAAAATATTCAGATTTGACTCATTAAAAATTAACAGAAATAAAGTCAACATCTTAAATGAAAAATAGTTATATTCCCTCCCCCAAAAAATTAGTGAGAGAAGTGGCTTTGTTTACATTTTTTTGTGGCTATCTTAATAAAAGAATCCGAATTCTCAAATCTGCTTCTCAATTCAATCTATTGTGACATGTTGTTTTGGTTCAAACACAAGAAGAAAATCCAGGCTCACTCAGACATGTAATTTGGAAAGGGAAGCAGTTTTGATTAATTTTTCACATAATTGTGGATATTCTTTTATTCAACATCAAAACTTAGTAAGTGGTAGTTTTTCTGGAAGGTCAGTTGCAGGATAGAATCTGAAATGAAGTGAATGAATTCTTAGTACCATTACATTAAGTTCAATTGGTCTGTCTTGCACTTTGAATGAATATTTTCTTCAAACATAACATCTTACATTGATCATTTGGATATTATTTGTTCACTGAGCTGGTCATCTGGAAATTATTGGTTCACTGAGTAGGATTTTCAAATCATTGACACTTTTTTTACATAACATCAATATTATCAGACTATTCTTTAAGTTTGGGAAGCTGTGAAACTCACAGTGGTAATTAAAAGCTTCCCCAAATTCTAATTTTTGCTTGAAAGTTTCAGTTCTATCATTGGCAATAAATACTGCGGTCTCAGTATTCATTTCAAGTCTCAGGTTTCCTTCATTAATTTTTCAAGAATGTTTTCCCAATATTCAAATCCAAAATCCCAATTTGCCTGACAGACCTTCTTTCAAGTAAAAATGGTATTTCATGAAAAAGTGGCTTGTTCAGTTCAGAACTCAGATTATTGCCCAAGTGCCCTTTTAGAGACAACCAGACAACCACCATATTCCAGTGCTCAGTGGAAGTGCATTATGTGTGCTCTCCATTTTGACACATGAACACGAAGACACATACTCAAGGTCAAGATTTAATGCAATTAATCATTTTTAATGCTTCATCACAGACATTCTTAAGTGAAACATCCATTTTGTTTAACTGAGAATATATGGTGGTGAAGAACAAAATGTGATTACTTGTCATAACTTGTCTGATTGGAGCTTCAGTGCCATCAGTTTTATCCACCATTGTTTTTTTTATCATTAATGCAAATGTCCACATGGTGAAAAAGAGAAATAAGGTCATGTATTATTATGAAAATATTTCTGACCTAGTGGAAGTCTTGAAAGGATCTCAGGTGCCCCTAGTGGTCCATGGACCACAGTTTCAGAATTTTGCTTTAAGCACTTTTCCTAATATGTGGTAGGTTATAATAAAGAACAAAAATCCATTGAATCTTTTTTTCTTTTGCTTTATTTTAGTTCCTGGGTCTTCTGTAGCATTTAATCAGTTATTAATGTAAGAAATGCCTCTTGGAAATCTATTGTTCAATATAAGGGCCTCTGTATATATACTTAATACTGGGTTTGCATATTTTCACATATGAAAAAAATTCTTCATTTTCGTATTTCACTATACTCTACCTGTATAGAATCTCCAACATCTTACTGTTTATTTAGAAGTTAGTTTATAGACTCGTTTTTTACTTCTATGTACATTTATTGATATACAATGTTAAAACAGGTTTCACTTAGTGACCTACAAAAACATTATATTGTTTAGTTTAGCAAATTAGTAAAATACATGCTTCATTTATGAATTAAAATTGCTTTTAAATTCATATTGTGTCATACAAGTGAATGACTCATTTTATGTGCCCTTCCACTCATACATATCTCATTAAAGATATTTGCTATTTTGAAATTTTTCAAATGTGAAATTTTCAACTTGATTTATGTTAGCATGGAAATCCATTTTTAAATATCCACAATATTACAGATGATAGTGCTTTCAATAATGCCAGTATGCAAGTTGGAATATCAAGGACTGAAATAAATAATAGTTGAAGGTGATAATGCAAAAGACTTCTGAAAAATTCTTTTTTTTTCCAAAGGAGTTTAGAGATGTTTAATAAAGCTTGATAAGGCAAATGTTCTGCTTTATTTAGCTGATGCTCTTCTAGCTTCAGTTTCAAAATTACTGATTTTTATCTCATCCCAGGGACCTCCTGGTCCCCCAGGTCTTCAAGGACCAGTTGGTGCCCCTGGAATAGCAGTAAGTATTCCACTTTTTGCAGTAAATTTAAATCCATGTAGCTCCATGATTAAATTTAGGAACTGTCACAAAGCAATTAGATTTTGTGTAACGATTCATTTTGTTCCTATGCTTAATGTTGAATCAAATTTACATTACTAATATAGCTAATCTGCTGATCCGTATAAACAAAAGCATTGTGTCTTTGAAGTAGATAATAGCTGGTCAAGGAAAACCTTAATATGTAATAAATTTGGAACACTATGTTTTCCTTATTAGACAGCTTTTACTTTGCTTGATATACATGACAAAATAAAAACCAGTCATACCCAAAAAGCAAAGAATATAAGCAAAACAAACAATGGTAGATTAGCTAAATATAATGGAATTTTGTCTACTTTTTAAATTGGTTATTCTCAAATCGACCAGCTTTGATTAAATTAGAAATTGCTACATTGTTATAATGGCTTAGCATAATATCATGATTGATCATTTGTGGTAACTTTCACTGCTTTTTTTAGGGAGGTGATGGAGAGCCAGGTCCCAGAGGACAGCAGGGAATGTTTGGACAGAAAGGTGATGAGGGTGCAAGAGGTTTCCCTGGTCCTCCTGGTCCCATAGGTCTTCAGGTGAGAAGCTTGGCTTTATTTGCTTTGTCTTTTCCAGTTACTTCTCCCACTTAATTTTCTGCTGGATAGGAAACAAAGCTTTTCCATTTTAGGTAAGAGCTACGGCACAGTTTCATATAATGATTGCTTTGCTTAAATGTAAATTTGAACTTCAAATGCTTTTCAGCAATTATTATTCCTCTGAAGATGTATCAGTCCTGGTGCCTGTCTTTCATTCCCATTTTATTTGAAAAATGAACTGCAATCTTACTTAAGTCTGGAAAATTAAAAATAAGATGTCAGGAGAATTTTCCTTAGGTGTCATAGCAGGAAAAGAGAACACTTCAGATGACTTAAAAAGATTAAAAGCATTTCAAGAAATAACAAACTGCCAACCACAACTGCCAACAGCAAATGCCAAAAAAACAATAGGTTAAAATTAACAATGATTCAACAATAAATTCATCATTTAAAATATTTTATGCTTTTAAAATTATAATGTGATTTTAAAAATCATTTTTCCTCCTTTACCACTCTTACTCCCAAATCTGTCTCAACATTTAGAGAAAATATAAATGACATTTAATGCTATAAAACATGAAATTTTATATTCTTATTCACTGAAATAAAAAGAGAAAAGTCTTTATTTTCTCTTGATTAATTACATGGAAACTCAGGATTTAAAATGTTTACAACATTATATCAGAAATTGCTCAGGTAGCTTAGTAATTGTATGTTATATTTTGTTTAATGTGCCATTCTTATTCAGAGATATTGATTATATATGAACAGCAAAAATTGTAGGTTAATTCATAAAACAGTAAATAATGCTTCATTAAAATTCTATAAATTACGATTTTATTGCTGAGGACCAATATTTCAAGTACAACGTATTTTTAGCAAAATCTAAAAAATGAGGTAGAGTTATTGAAACACTATGAAAAAAGTAGCAAACATAACAAAAATAGAGGTAGTTTATTTTTGAGAAAATAATTAAGAAAATATTGGATATTCATACATTTATATATTAAAAATAGATATATTATATTTTATATACATACTTGTATATATTATGTTATAAATACAATAGAATAGAATATCTTGTTTTAATTATTGTTGTTATACCCAATGATGTCTATCAGTGAACATGGTATTCTAATTTTTTTGTTTTCACATTATTGTCAAAATAATTCTTTTTATACTTGGACAGCCCAAAATGTTCAATCATATTCATTATGCTTAATATTTTACACTTGTTAGACAGTAGTAAATAAGCAATCATGACAATTACATATAAGTATGTATGAGAAGTGCACACATTTGAAAACCATAAGGCATTAACAAAAATAGATTGCTGATGGGAAGATGGTGGAATAGGAAGCACCTAGAATCAATCCCTCTACCAGAACAACTATTAAACAAGCAGGAAATGTCTGAATCAACTACTTCAAAACTCAGCAGTCTGGAAGAACACTGTATAGCATCCAGGGAAGATCAGGAAGAAAGGGCTGTTAAATTACAGTAAATACCAGTAAATTGCTTTCTCCCAGTGGTGGTTGCCAGTGCCCACCCCCCATCACAGCAGTCAGCAGTGGGATCTGGCCCTTGACACAGCTCTCTGATGTCAGGGAGGGAAATAAAATTCCACTTTCCAGAGATCTGGGAGTTGCAGTTGTGGGGAGGCAATCAATGATCACTGTGAGCATTGCTTTTCAGATCTATGGGGGCCCAGCTCTGAGCCTGGCCATTGTTCCAACCTACCCCCAGACAAAAGCAGTGGAGGAGACTTAAAGACACTGCACTTTGTCAGAACTGTGGAGGGCATTTGAAGGGCTGCATTTGCTGGGCAGGTCAGGAAAGTGCAGCATTAGAGAACATGGGAGAAGCTCCTTGTGCCCTTCTTGGCTCTCCCTTTCCCTCTCCAGGGTAGTTTGGACCTGGCTGGAAGACCCTTTGTGGATCCTTGGCCTTGTTCAGGCTGGGAAAGACTGACTTGGGAAACTCCTCTCCAATATGACCCCCTTCCAGAATTTGCCCTCCAGGCAAAAGCAGCATGAGACAATAAAAGCCTTGTGGGAAGCAATTGAAGCAGATGAACTGGGGAAAATGCTTACCTGATTTAAGTCCAACTGGAATACCCACCTTGTGTGGACCTTCCTGATAGGAGGGTTGGCTCTCAAGAGAATCTGTTATATCAGCTACTGATTACAAACTCAGGAAGCAGACATTTCAGGGAATAAACTCCAGAGTCAACATCTTAAAATATAAAATGTACAATGTGCAACAAAAGATTGCAAGACAAAGAAAGATGATAAAAATCCAAAAAAAAAAAAAATCAGGGGAGAGGACCAGACCATGGACATACCAGACAAAAATATTAATTCAATATGCTTAAGGAAGACAAAACAGAGAAAGAAACAAAGTTTATAAGGGAAACAATGAAAGAAATGTATGTGAATCTCAATAAAGAGAGCAAAGTTTTAAAATGTTACCAAACATAACTTTTGGAGTCTCAGACCACAATAACTGAAAGTAAAAATTCTCAGGAGGATTCAAGAGCAGATTTGACTTGGCAGAGAAAAGAATTAGTGAACTTGAAGACACAATTGAAATGAGTCAGGACGAGGGGCAGAAAGAAAAAAAAAGAATTATAAAAAGCAAAAATAGCTGAAGACGCTTCTGGGAAACCATCAGGTGTACCAATATATGTATCATGGGGGTCCCAGGAGAAGAAAGAGAGCAAGTGGCAGAATGAATAGTCAAAGAAATAATGGAGGAAAACATCCCAAACATGGCAAAAGACATGAATATGCACATCTGAGAAGACCAAAGAACACCAAACAAGATAAACTTGAAGGAAAAAGAAATGCCTTATCATATACTGATTAAATTGTCAAATGAAAAGGACAAGGAGAGAGTTCTGAAAGCTGCAAGAGAAAAGAAACATGTTATGTACAAGGGAGTCCCAATTAGATTAAGCATCAGTTTCTCAAAAGAAACTACTGAGGGCCCGGCTAGATAGCTCAGTGGATAAAGAGCTCGCCGGTGTACCACATGGGAGGCCCCGGGTTCGGTTCCCGGGGACCTCTCCAAGCGGGCAGACCGCCTTGAGAAAGGCAAGCCGCCATGGGCGGGCCGGAGCCGCCGTGGGCAAGGCAAAAAGCCGCCACGGGCAG
>PVKH010036398.1:0-11597 GCA_004027955.1 Chaetophractus vellerosus | reverse complement strand
GGAAGTCGTCGGGCCAGTGCCAGTGGAGGTGCCCGGGCCAAGACAGTTGAAGTTGGCAGGTCAGTGGGAAGAAATATCCATCTCCTCTGATCTAGTCCACCCTCAGAGCCATGACCCCGGTATAATCAAACCATTGTTCCCCAATGTTCTCACCTACCCTGGTCCCTCCTGACCTACCTGGACACCCATTCCAAAGAAACCCCAACCCCCGTCCCTGCACCATTGCCCCTTCAGGTACAAGGGCCGCCGCCCCGAGAGTCATGCCCCCCATGTACCCAATCAGCCGTCAGAGGCAGCTGCACACTTCTACTTCGAGCTGGCGAAGACGGTGCTGATCAAGGCAGGGGGCAACAGCAGCACTTCCATTTTCACACATCCATCTTCCTCAGGGGGCCACCAGGGTCCTCACCGCAACCTGCACCTTTGCGCCTTCGAGATTGGGCTTTATGCCCTTGGCCTGCACAACTTTGTTTCTCCCAACTGGCTCTCACGTACCTATTCTTCCCACGTTTCCTGGATTACAGGTAAATCCAGTGTTCTGATTTGGATATGGGAGGGGCATTAATTGATGGAGTTAAGAGCCTCTGTGGAATTACTGATGTGAAAGGAGAGACCCCATTCCCACTCCCCAGTGGTGCCCACGCTAACCCCATTCTGGTCTTCTCTCCTTTTCCTGAAGGTCAGGCTATGGAGATTGGCAGCGCAGCCCTGACTATACTGGTAGAATGCTGGGATGGGCACCTGACACCCCCTGAGGTTGCATCCCTGGCCGACAGGGCATCACGGGCACGAGACTCCAATATGGTGAGGGCAGCAGCAGAGCTAGCCCTAAGCTGCCTGCCTCATGCCCATGCACTGAACCCCAATGAGATCCAGCGGGCCCTGGTGCAGTGCAAGGAGCAGGTATTTCTGCAGGCAATCTGGGAGCCATCTGGGTAGAGGTTGGGCATGGGGATAGCTGAGGGCCCAGCTCTTGATTCCCATATCCTAGAGTTTACAAACTTTTCAGTTTGTCCTCTATTAGTGACACTTTACATGTTAATGTGCTCTCACATCCATTTCCTTTTTATCTTAGGTTAGGAATATGGAGGCCCATAGTTTAAGGACCAAGATAATCACCCAGGATGGGATACTCAAGGCCTCAGGGAGATAGATGATGCCACTTGGGTGGGAGGGGGTGGTTAATTAGTTTAGAACTGAAACTATAACCTGGGTCTTCATTCCCAGTGGTCAGCAAGTATTTGTTCAGTGTCTTTGTGACACACTCACTGCCCTAATACTAGCTTTGAATAAAATTTGCCCCAACTTCCAATGCCTCTCTGGGAACCAATCAACAATGAGGGAGATGTTAGAATGCCGTTTGAAACCATCCTTGGGGTATATTAGGTGAAGCTCTTGCTCCTTAACCATTCTGTGCCTCTCCCTTCCAGGATAATCTGATGTTGGAGAAGGCTTGCACGGCAGTGGAAGAGGCGGCTAAGGGTGGGGGCGTGTACCCCGAAGTGTTGTTTGAGGTTGCTCACCAGTGGTTCTGGCTATATGAGCAAACAGCAGGTGGCTCATCCACAGCCCGTGAAGGGGCTACAAGCTGTAGTGCCAGTGGGATCAGGGCAGCTGGGGAGGTTGGGCGGGGGCTGCCTGAGGGCAGGGGGGGCCCGGGGACTGAGCCAGTTACAGTGGCGGCAGCAGCAGTGACAGCAGCAGCCACAGTGGTGCCAGTCATCTCGGTGGGGTCCAGTTTATATCCGGGTCCAGGACTGGGGCATGGCCACTCCCCTGGCCTGCACCCCTACACTGCTCTACAGCCCCATCTGCCCTGCAGCCCTCAGTACCTCACCCACCCAGCACACCCTGCCCACCCCATGCCTCACATACCCCGGCCTGCCGTCTTCCCTGTGCCCAGCTCTGCATACCCACAGGTGAGACCAGTGATCTACTGGGGAGTGGGGAGTATGGGAGAACACTGGGAGTTCTTGGGGGTTGGAGTACGGTATTCTGGGAGGACGATAGGGCCATCCAAGAGTCCTGGTGAGGTTGCGGGAGTCTGGGGGACCCAGCCCAACTTAGATAAGAAATCCAGTTGTGGACCAAATAGGAGACATCTTAAATATAGTTTGATATCTTCCTTTGCTTCCTCTTCCTGCTCTAGGGTGTGCATCCTGCATTCCTGGGGGCTCAGTACCCTTACTCAGTGACTCCCCCTTCACTTGCTGCCACTGCTGTGTCTTTCCCCGTCCCTTCCATGGCACCCATCACAGTACATCCCTACCACACGGAGCCAGGGCTCCCACTGCCCACCAGTGTGGCCTGTGAGTTGTGGGGACAGGGAGCAGGTGAATGGAGGGGAGGTATATTGGGCAGGGGAGGTGGGGAAGGAATCTTCTCTGCTCCTCTTTGGGCTCTGAGTTTCTCATGTGCCTTTCATCCCACCCTCAGTGAGCAGTGTCCATCCAGCTTCCACGTTTCCAGCAATTCAGGGTGCCTCGCTGCCTGCCCTGACTACACAGCCCAGCCCTCTGGTGAGCGGGGGTTTTCCACCACCGGAGGAGGAGACTCATAGTCAGCCTGTCAACCCACACAGCTTACACCACCTGCACGCTGCCTACCGAGTTGGTGAGAGGGGGCCCCCTTTTGTGTCCCCACCTGCAATTGTGCCAGAAGCTCTCCAGTGATTCCCTGCCCACCCCCCATAGCTCTTAATTTGTTTGCTGTGGGGTTGGGTAACAGGCTGGGGAAGAGGATGTACCCCTACCATGTGCCCACCCTTTTCTCCCAGGAATGCTGGCACTGGAGATGCTGGGTCGCCGGGCACACAATGACCACCCTAACAACTTCTCCCGCTCCCCCCCATATACTGATGATGTCAAATGGTTGCTGGGGCTGGCAGCAAAGCTGGGTAACACCTCCCCTCCCCAGGACCATTGCCTCCCCCACCCGCTCCCCCACCTTCCTATCCCAGACCTCCTTCCTAGCTCTTGCTCAGAGTTGAGGCCTTGGTCGGGTATGTGTGCGTGCGCGGGGGGCAGGGGTTTAACTCAGCTCCTTGGGTGGAGGGAGGCTCTCTGCCAGGCCAGAGCTGAGAGAAAAAAGTTGGGTCCCTAGGGCAGAGGTGGCCACCCCCGGCTCATGCCCCTCCCCCTGCCCCCCAGGAGTGAACTACGTGCACCAGTTCTGTGTGGGGGCAGCCAAGGGGGTGCTGAGCCCGTTTGTGCTGCAGGAGATCGTCATGGAGACGCTGCAGCGGCTGAGCCCCGCTCATGCCCACAACCACCTGCGTGCCCCGGCCTTCCACCAACTGGTGCAGCGCTGCCAACAGGCGTACATGCAGGTGACAACCCAGGAAGTGTGTTAGCGGGGGGAGCACCTTGGGTACTTCATGGAATAGATCACCCAGCATGCAAAGGAGGAGGGGCTGGATTCTGTGCCCAGTGGCTCATCCTCCTCCTCACATCCTCCTCTAGTACATCCACCACCGCTTGATCCACTTGACCCCTGCCGACTACGACGACTTTGTGAATGCGATTCGCAGTGCCCGCAGCGCCTTCTGCCTGACACCCATGGGCATGATGCAGTTCAACGACATCCTACAGAACCTCAAGCGCAGCAAACAGACCAAGGAGCTGTGGCAGCGGGTCTCACTCGAGATGACCACCTTCTCCCCCTGAGCCTGGCCCCCCTAGGGCCCTATACAGGGACACAGGCCTGTGGCTATGGGGGCCCCGCACACAGGGGGAGTGAATCTTGGATGGACAGATCCTCCCCACTCAGTTCCCTGGTCACCCAGACTGGCAGCTGCTCATGGGCTGTAGCTTGGGGCCAAGATGTCTCAGACCCTAGAAGCCTAGGGTTGGGGGAGACAGCCCTGTCGGGGAGGGGGCGTTGGGTGGCCTCTGGTATTTATTTGGCATTTATAAATATATAAACTCCTTTTTTATTCTAGTCCGACTGGGCCTCTCCCTTCTTTCCCTCTATGTGCAGATGAACCTTGAGCTGGGGACAAAGAGTCTGACATTTGCTTTATTCTAGGTTTCTCCCTCCCCAGTGAGGCAGACGAAACAGAAAAATAAGGATGTTTATTAAGGACATTTCTAGCCCACAGCTAGGGCTCATACTTAGCTCTGTGAGCCACTGTCCAGCCTCATCCCCATTCAATGTGAATGACATTAGGGAGGCTGGGTCACAGGTAGATCTCACTGTCTGATTAGAGGGGCCACAGCAAGGGTTCCCTCTCATAGACAGGTATAGATAGATACACTGTGGGGGATAAAGAGGGCAATCATTGGATTAATACGTTCCTCTGCACCCTGCCTAGACCTATCACTCCTCCCCACCTCCCACGACCGTGGGTCACAGGTGCCTAGTACCATGACCATGATGTGGGGGTACCAAGGGAAGCCACTTTACCAGATCCCAGAGCTATGGGAAAGGAATGCCCTTCCCTTCTCTCCCACCCCAGGCCTGAGGGCCACTGAGGTAGAAGAGGGAGAGGCTAGGCCACTCTAAGCTCCCTTGGGCCCTGCTTTGGGCTTGCCCCTTAGGGAATGAGGGGCCTTTTGCTGGTATAGGAGGCTGGGACATCAGCCCAGACTGGAATGCTGCAGTTCTTCCCGAAGCCAGGAGGGCACTGGCTGTCCAAGCCGACTCAGCAGCTTCGACAGCTCCAAATTGTGGTTCCGGAAAAAATCCGTAAGGAAAAGGCGGGACTATCAGAAAAATGAGGGCAGAAATAGTAACGAGTGTGACCCGGAATCAGATCCTGGAAGCTGAGGGGGATACCTTGCCCCAGGCATTTACGTACCTCAGAGTCCATATCTGGATATCTCCGGCCTTTGCTCTTGCCTAGACAACGAGTCTTACCACCTTCAAGTCCCTGGCACCAGAATCCCTTATCCTCATCAAACCTGCTTGACAGGAAGAAGCCATTAGGTGGCAGAGAGATGGGAACTCCAAGCCCCATAAATGCACGTCATCCCTCCAAGCCCACGTGGACACGTCTGTCCTTGTGGGTCAGGATAAATCCATGTCTCTTCCAACCTGCTTCCCCTTTTCCCCAGAGGACTTCTCCCCTGGGTCATGCTCTCCCACCTGAGGGTCCGTGTGTAGTTCAGAAAGGGTGTGATACCCAGGAACTTCTGGATGCTCTCCATTGAGGCTGCTGGGTTAGTACGCAGCTCCTGCCCGTCCACGATCAGCAACTAAAGGGACAGAAGCCCTTTAGTTAAAAGCCTCTGGGCTGAAGGGAAGAAGGGGATGGGGGAAGGGCATCCCAATGAGGGTTATGGGGTGTTGTACCTGTCCAGAAGGGTAGTAAGTCAGCCAGCGTTGTAGATGGGTGGAATAGTAGCCAGGGATAAGACAGCGGTTTTGCAGGGAGCGAAGTGCCGGAGGGACCTGGGGGGAGGCTGAAACTACCTGGTAGAAGGTATAGTTCAGAGCAACTGGGTCTCCACGTGCTCGCTGGTGCTGAAGGACAAGGAGTAGGGAGGGAGGGGATTGGAGATTCAATAGAATTATTCTGTCTTTGCTCTTGGTCTGGTGATCAGACAATATAGGTACCCCTCTGCAAGGCACTAGTTTCCCTACCCTCATCCCTTTCTGCCTCTCTAGCAGTCACCATCTCCCTCCCTTAAGCACCAGTGTGTCACTGGCTTCAGGCAGACCTGGTACCAGGAGTAGGCCCTGTCAGTAGGGTTGATGAGCACAGTAATGATCTTGGCTCGTGGCAGAAGGGCAGCACCCCGCTGTGGTACAACCTCTGAGTCAAAGTAGGTGGCACTTTTTTCAAATAGGAAGTCAGTGCTGGCATTGGAAGGGACAGGGAAGAAGTCCATGTACCTAGGAAGTAGCGTAAAGGAAAAGTAGAGAAATTCGCAGAGTGAAGGGGCAAGGTGTCTGCTGATGGAAGCTGGAATGGGATTTTTGAGGGGGAAGGGAGTGTTCCTTTGAGAAGCATTCCAAGGGCTCCTAGCTTACCAGTCAATGCCCTTATGGTAATTAGGGCTGTTGAAGAACTGAATCTCCTCAAAGGTGCTAGGGCTAGGGAAGCTGCTAGTCACAGCTGGATGCAGGCTCAGGAAGAAGTGAATCGCTGTGGTCCCTAAATGAGAGACAAAGACCACATCCTTGTGGTGGAGAAGACAGCTTGAAGGACCGCCCCCACTGTTCCCCGTACCAAACCAGAATGAGAGAAGGAATGAATGACAGAGGTCCAGGGAAGGGTTCAAACAGTAGTTCTCAACCTTCTCAACTGTGCATCAGTTACTTGTGCATCTTTAAAAAAACTCCACCAAAGATTATGATGTACAACTAGAATGAAGAATCACTGTCTCAAGAGACAGGATTGATGAGGCGGGGTGTACAAGAAGGGAATCCCTTGACAAAAGAATCCTTTGGGTTTAAGACAGGGCAAGAGAAGTCGACCAAGGAGGATTCACCTGTCTTCTGGGGCCCCACAATGAGGAACTTGGGGAGCCGATCACAGGTTTTCTCCTTGGACCAGATATCTTTGTGCCGCTTGTCATCGCAGGGATTCTGAAAGGAAGGCCAAAGTATCACATAAAGCCTCATTTTCTTTCCAACCTCTACTCCAGCACACCTCTTGTCTGTCTGAGCTCCACCCTTACCTGCCAAAGGGGACTTCGCTCCTGAGGGAAGAGTTCAAAGTACTTTTGTGCGAGAGGGATGGGAGGAAGGGTCTGTAGGCGCAGTCGTGTCCAGCACTGAAGGAAGCGCACCAGGCTCTCAAAGGTGTATAGGCCCAGCCGGTCATTTCCATAATTGGACAGATGGGTCATAAAGATGCTGATCTGCAAGGGGGTGCCTGCATGTCAGATTTGTAGAGCCTACCCTACCTCAGAATCAGCCTTGGTCAGCAAAGGTCCCAGCCTGCAAACATGCTGGCTCTCCAATCTTCTAGCCCTTCCTCTCAGCACCTTACCGGATTAAGGAGCACTGTCAGAAAGAGCTCTCCACCTCGGATGCTCCGGTCCAGTTCACGAGAGCCTCCGGGATACTCATTATAAAAGATAGTGTGAGTAAAGAGGCCACAAGTCTGCCGGGGCAGCACCTGGAGGGGACAGAAGAAAGAGGGATAGATAAGACTTAAAAGGTAGAATAAGAATTAGATGAAGGACAAAAGTCCTGAAGCATTGGGATTCCTTTGGTTTATGGAGGACTCAGGCTGAAATTATAGCAATAAAGCTCTTGCTATGTGCATTATGACTTTTTACTCCACTACCCCCTATTAGGTGGATGAAATGGGACTGGGAGTTGACTGGACATAAGTCAATGCAGGTTGGAGGCTAAATGTTGGGGAGATTGATTCAAGTTTGTATTGGGAGTCCCTCACCATAATGCCATTGTGAATGAAGCCACGGCGGTAGCGGGCAGGGCGGAGATGGGGATACTCCTCAGTGCTGGTCACCTGGATGCCCCACACAGATTTCCAGGCCTCATAGAGCTGTGTGTGGATGGGATACACGCCCGAGTGGTGGGGGGCCACAGCATACCCCAGATCCGTGGGAATCCCATGTTCCTGGGAATGGCAGAGACTCTCACCAGGACCTGGTGAGGTTTGGGGAATAGAGGGGAAAGAGGGTGGGGATGCCTCCACAGAAAGAAAAATGGAAAGGGTAGGGAAAGGGTACCCCATTAGGGGAAGTTCGCAAAGGAGGCATTATCTTTGGGAGAAAGTATGCGGAAAGGATCCATGGGTCTCACCAGAGCAAACTGTTTGTTGAGCCTCATCTGGTCAGCCAGTACTGAGCGATTGTGAAACAGGTGTGGCTGCATGTGGCTCCACATGTGGGGGAACCACCAGAACTCTTCACGGTGCTTCAGCAGCATGTCGTCCCCTGCATCTTCCTCCTCTGTCCCTATGACCACATACTGACTGCTGACACCTGGGTGTCAGCCCCTGTGCCCTCCTTTATTCTAAAATACTGACCATTTTCCATCCCTGGGACATTACTGACCCCTACCTACCTAAGACTTCTATTTGCCCCACAGCCAACTTGCCCTCCAGTCACCTATGCTAACCTATCCATTACTAGTTGCTCACAGAAGTCTGACCCCAAACTGTGCTCCTTTTCTCCAACTTGTCTGCCTAGGGAGATGCATAGTGAAGGGATAGACCAAACAGAGACTGACATGCTGAAGAAGCAAGAGAATAAGCTCACCAGTATGATAGAACTTGCCCGAGAAGCCTAAGTTGAAGGTGAAGTTGGGGACCAAGGTCCTGAGTTTGTTCTGGGTGTTCAACAGGGCCTGGGAAGAGTAGCAGAGACACAAGAAATGAGGAAAAGGGCTGAGCAGGAGAAAAATAAGAAGTAGTGCTCTTCCTGCCTGCTAAAGGCAGGGAGTACCTATGACAAGCTAACAATCAAGGAAAGGAGACTGATAGGACAGAGCTTCAAATAGCTTCCAAGGACAGAAACTTGAGAGAGGACAAAGAGAGACTGACCTCAACATCAGCCACCTTCATGCGGGTACCTTCCTTGCCCACAAAGATGTCATCGATGTCTACCAAGACGTAGCGGTCAAGGTCCAGGCAGAGGCGCTTGCCAGTGAGGTACGCTACAGCATCAACGAAGACAAGTTTGTGGAGCCAGAAGGAAAGGCCATGGCCGAAGAGCACACGCTGAATGCCATCATGCAGCCCCAGGTCCTGTACCACAGTGGGAAGCCGGGCTCGACGAGGCACTGGTCCTGGCCCAGGAGGCTCAACTGGCCGAAGGCTGGCAAGAAGCACTGGTTCGTATGTGCTATGATTGGATTGGAAGATGGTCCAGTCATCACCAGGCAGTGGCCCAGGGTCCAGGCGGCTGGGGCGTGTGAGATGCAGTAAAGGGGCAGAAGGATTCACTTGGTAGTCCCGGAGCCCCAGGTTTGAGTGTAGAAACAGGGGAAAGCCCTTGAGCTGGGCACTCAGTAGGCTGTGCTCATGGGCTCGGAAAAAGCCAATGATGCCCACACCGTACTCCACACAGTACCGGTCTAGAAGTTCCCGACTCCAGGCATCCAGGTTGACATACTTAAGCAGGTTCTCATAAATGACCAAGACATAACGGCCACGGGTGTGATCAGTCAGTGTGGGCATGTCTCCTCGGCCAGGTGCTAGCTCAGTATTATAACGAAAACGACTAGACTCCAAAATGGCCACAATCTCCTGTCCTAGCTGTGAGTATGCACTCTCTACAAACACAAGGACCACGGGTTCAGTTCGAGCTGTTTCTGGAAGCCTGGGAGGCCGAGGTGGGACTGGAGGCCGTGCAGGACCAGAGCCAGTTGCTCCACCACTGCTGCAGTCTCCCAAGGGCAGGGGCAAGGGTTCCTTGGCCTTGGGGCTGGTGGACACGTAGTAAGCCAGGAAACCCATGGAGCCCAAACTGAAAGCGATCAGCAGCAGTATGAGGCGGTGCAGTTCCAGCTGCCGAGCTGGGCGTACCACCTTCCACAGCTGGAGCATGGCGGGGAAGGGGAGGCAAGGATGAGGATCACCTCAGGGGATGGGAGAGGTAGGAGCTCTATAGGCTGGGCTCTCTTGGGACAGTGGAAGGATAGGAAAATAGGGGAAAGGGATTCCCTCAGAGTCAGTCCCTGAAGAGATGGATGAAGTCCCCTTAGTATAGGGTAGGGGAGGTAGAAGGGATATCAGGGGGCAACTTAACAGAGTCCATTGGTCTCAGGTCACCATGGCACCCTGGCCCATGGCTTCAGGCTACAAATCTGTCCAGGCTCCATCCTAGGCCCTGGATGAGCAACTCACATCAGAGGTCAGCAAAGTTCACAATCACTACCCCTACTACCTGAAAGACAGAGAAATTGCTGGGTTACTTCTCCCCCTTGAAACTGCGTCAATCCATCCACTCCCCCACCCCCCCACCTCCTGTTCACTGGATGATTTGTTATCCAAAACCAAGCTCCTACAGAAGAAAAACACAAGCTAAGTCCCATACCTTGGCTTCACAGCTCATTCCCTATTTCAGAATTCTTTCCAAATTCTCATTCCTGAGCTAGGCTCAGAGCTGGAACAAGTATACTCAAGGGCTAGAAGGGAACAAACTTCCCATCAACAAGAGTTCAAACAGCCCAGGAGGCTGAAAAGGAATACCCAGCCCGACTGAGCCGTTGGCTGGCCAGCCAAAGATCTGGTCTTTCTACGAGGGGATGGGAAGCCCCAGAAGTCTCGTGAGCCAACGAATTGCCAGATAAGAGGAAACACGAGTCTGTTAATCTTCCCTATCAATCAATGCCAATATCACAGCCTAACAGCCCTAACGAACTTGCAGTCAGGTGGACATTATTGTGGGAGAATTTAAGAGGAAAGAGAGGCTGCTAGCTAATTATTCAATTAGTTTCCAAACCCAAAACTTGGGGACTCTCATTTCCACTGCTTGTGAAAAGTTATCCACCTCCTGCCTTTCACCTCACCTGTACCAGTGTCAGCAGAGGAGGTACCAACATAGCCCCAAAGCAGGTCACATCACTGGGACCTGAGAAAAGCCAGAGAACTGAATTCAGAGCTCCTCTCTCTGTCCACTGCAGTTCTCCTTTCTAAATTAGACTAGGTTTTACTGCACCCCCATTCCTGAACAGCTCAGAGGCCTAGAGCAGGGGTTCTTAACCTTTTTTGTTCCACGGACCCCTTTGCCAGTCAGGCAAAATGAATACTGCTGTAATTTATTTATTGCATACATTCATACGTGAAGGAAATGCTAGATTTCAGTTAGAGGTCAGAGAAAATAGATTTTTTTTTTTTTTTTCCAATTGAAGCTCACGGACTCCCTGAAATCTTGGGTCTGTGGACCCCTGGTTAAGAATCCCTGGCTTAGAGAGACATGCAAGATTTACAAAAACAGAGGAAAGTGAGTGGGTTAGATGCCATAGAACATCAGGGGCTCAAGTCGTGTCTAACTGACAAGAGAGGGAAGGAATAAGGACAGTGTGATCAGGAAACACAAGTGTTAAGGAGGCCTAATTTGGAGACTTTTTTTTCTTTTTCTTAAATAAAGAGACTGCTTCTAGAAGCTTTATATCATTCACCCCACCTTTGCCACTCCAGGAAGGCCTGACAACCTCTCTACTGCCCTCTTCCCCTTTGATTTAGAGAGAGATAATTTAAGAAGAGTTCAGGGCTTTGGCCTGAGTAAAATCAACTGACATGAGAAGAGAGCTGGGACAAAGGATCAAAATGATGATGGGAGGGGGCAAATCCTAAGAATTAGAAGAAACTAGAGAAAACACTAGAGGGAAGCCACTGAGGTTAAGTGGATACTCAGGGTGTATCACTCAATGTTAATAATAATAGTTAACATGTACTGACAGCCACTCCTCTAAGAGCTTTACATATATTTAATCCTCACACCAGATCTGTGAGGTAAGTACTATTATTACCCCCATTTTACATATGAGTAATTTGAGGCCCAGAAAAGCTTGGTAACTTGCCCAGGATCACAGCCAGTCAGCGGAGGAAGTGGGACTCAGAGTCAGGCCTGTCAGGCTCCCGAACCCGTGCTCTTAACCACTGCATTTTAGCCTCATACCTAGAAAAATTGGCGATATTTAGGGTCGGGGTGCTGAGGGGGCTGTTGGGGTGG
>PVKH010036397.1:0-11609 GCA_004027955.1 Chaetophractus vellerosus | reverse complement strand
GAAAGATAATATTTTTTATTGTTGAGGGAATATAGATTTTGTTTAGTCAATGGAGCATAAACAGGCTTAACTACAAAATCAACAAACTGGAGGTAGACAATTTACCTTAAGTGTTAAAGACTAAGTATTCAAATGGAAGTCATTGTGCAGAGAAACATTGTAAAAGGCAGAAAAGACTACAGTGGTTCTCAGACTTCAGTGCACATAAGAACTTCCAGGGGAACTTGTTAAAGATGTAAGTTCTCAGGTCCATTTTGATTCAGCAGATCCATTTTGAGGGCAAGGAACTGAAGTTTTAAAGAAGCACCCCAGATCGTTCTAATACTTTGTAGTCTATACATTGAGATGTGGATGAGGATCCTAAGGCAGATCTTATGTATTTATTATTTTGTATTAGAGCAGTTATTCATGTAACGTGTTCCCATATACCACCCCCCCACAGACAGTTTTCCCCATTATTGACATTTTGCATTAGTGTGGTACCTTTGTTACAATTGATGAAACGTTATTATAATTGCTCTATTAAGTATAGCCCATAGTTTACATTAGGGTTCATTCTTTGTGTTATACAGTTATGTTAGTTTGCTGAAGGCTGCCACTGCAAAACACCAGAAATGCGTTGGCTTTTATAATGGAAATGTATCAGGTTAAAAGCTTACAGTTCTGAGACTGAGAAAATGTCCAAATCAAGGCATCACCGAAGTTCGGCTGCTGGTGATCCTGGACGCCTGCCACGCAGCAAGGTACAAAGGTGAAGGGTCTCTGCAGAGGTCTCTGCCTCACCCTCCAGGCTCACTTTCTCCTTGAGCTCAGCTGTGGGCAATCAGGCACATGGCAGGGTATAAATGGCAGCTCTGCCGGTCTCCGGAGCTCAGCTCTGGGCTTTCAGGCTCTTCTCTCCCCTCACCTCTGGCCCTCATCTTTTTCAGCCTCTCAGGGGCCTCTTTCTGTGCCTCTATGCTCAGTTGATTCCAGCCTCTCGGGGTTTCTCTCTCTCTGCAGATTTTCTCTGTATGTCTCTGCTTTCAGTCCTCTGAAAAGGACTCCAGCAAGAGGGCCAAGACCCACCCTGGGTCATGCCTCACTGAAGTAATTCAATCAAAGTCCCCCTGGCTGAAACCCAGCCCAATCAAAGGGTCCCACACCTACAGGAATGGACTAGCTGCAAGAACATGATCTTTTCTGGGATTCACAAAAAGCCCCAAACTGTCACAGCAGTTCTATGTTTTTCTTTTAATTTTATTCTGGTAACATGTATCCAACCTAAAATTGCCCGTTTTATCAACTTTAAATGACACAATTCAGTGGTGTTAATTACATTCACAGTGTTGTGCTACCGTTATCACCATCCACTACCAAAGCTTTCCCATCACCCCAAAAAGAAACACTGTGCCGTTTTAGCATTAACTCCACATTCTCCATCCCCATCCAATCCCTGGTAACCTATATTCTAGTTTCTGATTTTTTGAATTTGCATGTTCTAATTATGTAACATCTGTAAGATCATACAATATTTGTCCTTTTGTGTCTGGCTTATTTCACACAAAATGATGTCTTGAAGGTTCATCCATGTTGTAGCATGCATCAGAAATTCATTTCTTTTTACAGCTGGATAATATTCCGTTGTATGTAAACATTTTGTTTATCCATTCATATGTTGATGGACACTTGGGTTGCTTCCATCTTCTGGCAATTATGAATAATGCTGCTATGAACATAGGTGTGGAAATATCAGTTTGAGTCCCTGCTTTCAATTCTTCTGGTACATACCTAGAAGTGGCATTGCCAGGTCATATAGTAATTCTTTACTTAACTTTCTGAGTCACTGCCAAACTGTCTTCCACAGTGATTGCACCATTTCACATTCTCACCAGCAATGAATGAGTGTTCCTATTTCTCTACATCCTCTCCAACACTTGTAATTTGCCATTTTAAAAATAATGTGAGGTAGATGTCCACCTTCGTTCTTTGGCATATGGATATCCTATTTTCCCAGCAACATTTGTTGAAGAGACAATTCTTTCCCCATCGAATGGATTTGCCATCCTTATCAGAATCAATTGGTTATATGAGGGTTGATTTCTGAGCTCTCAATTCAATTCCATTGGCCTATATGTCTGTCTTTGTGCCAGTACCATGATGTTTTGATTACTGTAGCTTTGTAATAAGTTTTAAAAACATCAAGTATGTGTCCTCCAACTTTGTACTTCCTTTTCAAGATGTTTTTGGCTGTTTGGGTGCCATTTACCCTTCCATATGAGTTTGATGATTGACTTTTCCACCTCAGGTTGATTGGGATTGCATTGAATCTGTAAATCGCTCTGGGTAGAATTGACATATTAATAATGGTTGCCTTCCAATCCATGAACATAGAATTCCTTCCATTTAATTAGTTATTCTTTGATTTCTTTCAGCAATATTTTGTAGTTTTCTGTGTACAGGTCCTTTATATCCTTGGTTAAATTTATTCCTAGGTATTTGATTCTTTTTTGGTATTAGGGAGTTGTAGGTTTACAGAAAAATCATGCATAAAATACAGAATTCCCATATACCACCCTATTATTAACACCTTGCATTAGTGTGATACATTTATTACAATTCATGAAAGAACATTTTTTTTAAAGATTTATTTTTTATTTATTATACATCCCCCCTTTCTGCTTGTTCTTGCTGTGTTCATTTTTCTCTGTGTTCCTCTGTGTCTGCTTATCTTCCCCTGCTGGGGCGACCTGCCGAGTCAGCTCACCTGCTCAGCGGCCCACCTGCTCGTGGGGGCTTGTCCTTGCTCGCGGGGGCTCGCCTTTGCCCGCGGGCCTTGCCTTTTTGCCTGCGGGGGCTTGCCTTTGCCCACGGTGGCATGCCCTGCCCGCATTGGCTTGCCTTCTTGAGGCGGTCTGCCCATTTGAGGAGGCCCCGGGGACCAAACCCGGGGCCTCCCATGTAGTAAACCGGCACCCTCCCCACTGGACTACAGCCGGCCCCCCAAAGAACATTTTTGTAATTGTACTATTAACTATAGTACATCATTTACCATATGGTTCACTGTGTTGTACAGTCCTATGTTTTAAAAATATTTATTCTAGTAAGAGACGTACAACTTAAATTTCCCCTCTTAACCACATTCAGATATATAATTCAGTGCTGTTAATTATGTTTGCAATATTGTACTACCATCACCACCATCAATTTCCAAAACTTTATGATTAATCTAAATAGAAATTTTGTATAAATTATGCATCAACTCCCCATTTACTACCCCCAGTCCATCCCCTGGTACCCTATATTCTAGATTCTAACTCTATGAGTTTGCTTAACCTAATTATTTCACATCAGTGAGATCACACAATATTTTGTGTCTGGCTTATTTCATTTAACATCATATCTTCAAGGTTCATCCATGTTGTTTCATATATCAGAATATCACTACTGTTTACAACTGAATAATATTTCATTGTATGTATATACCACATTTTATTTATTCATTCATCAGTTGATGGAACTTGAGTTGCTTCTATCTTTTGACTGTTGTGAATAATGCTTCTATGAATATTGGTTTGCAAAAACCTGTTTGAGTCCCTGCCTTCAATTTTTTTGGTTATATATACCTAGAAGCAGCATTGCCAGGCCATATGGTAGTTCTATACTTAACTTTCTGAGGAACTGCTAAACTGTCTTCTATAGCAGCTGTACCATTCATAATCACCAGCAATGAATGAGTGCTCCTATTTCTCCACATTCTAACACTTGTCATTTTCTTTTTTTAAATAGTAGCCATTATAGTGGGTATGAAATGGTATCTCACTGTGGTTTTAATTTGCATTTCCCTAATAGCTAATGATGTGGAGCATCTTTTTGTGTGCCTTTTGGCCATTTGTTTATCTTTGGAGAAATGTCTATTCAAGTCTTTTGCCCATTTTTTTTTTAGATTTATTTTTTAAATTTATTACATATCCCCCCCTTTCTGCTTGTTCTTGCTGTGTTCATTTTTGCGTTCTTCTGTGTCTGCTTGTCTCCCCCCGCTGCAGCGACCCGCCGAGTCAGCTCACCATGCGGCAGCCTGCCTGCTTGCAGTGGCTTGCCCTGCTCGTGGGGGCTTGCCTTGCCCGTGGCGGCTTGCCCTGCCCGCGGCAGCTTTTGCCCTTCCCGCAGCGGCTTGCCTTCTCAAGGTGGTCTGCCCACTCGAGAAGCCCCGGGAGCTAAACCCGGGGCTTCCTATATGGTAAACCAGTGGCCTACCAATTGGGCTACAGCTGGCCCTCTTGCCCATTTTTAAAATTGGGTTTGTCTTTTCTGTTGTTGAGTAATGAGATTTCTTTATATATTCTGTATATTAAACCCCTCTAGGGTCTCTCAGAGGGACCATAACCCTGTCAGTTCAGCTTTATAGCCTTCAGATTTCAGTGTGAGAATAAATTTACATTGTTCTAAGTCCCTGATGTAATTAAGTTTGTGGTTATTTGTTACAGCAGACCTAGGGCATGAATACACCAGTGCTGGTATAGAGGTTTCACCAGGGACCATGTTTCCTTCTCTCTGCTCAACCAACCTTAGCATGGGCTTATTTTCTCATGGTCATGAGACAGCTATTCGATCTCCTGTGTGATGCCTGCATTACAGGCAGGAAGAAGAGAAAGAACAAAGAGCACTTCTCTTGGCCAGATTTTGGTTAATAAACATTCAGGTCCCCAAAGAGGCCATTGCAATGATGGAACAAGCCATGGTTTCAGGATGGCTGGACGGTAAGCAAAAAGGCAGTGGCTACTTTAGTCTGCCCCTATGTTAAGGAATTTTTTGGGAAGTCTAGCTCCGTAACTTCCTTTCATTTGCCAGAACTGGGTCAAATAGTCACACTCCACCTGTAACAGAGGCTTGGAAATGTAATATATATATTTAATACTGAATAAATTGCCACACTAAAAAAAGTTGGGGTTTTATTAGTAAAAGGGAAGATGGAGATTGGATAGGCAATTAGAAAACCTTGCTACTGGCAAGTATGCCAATTTCTAGGTAAAAAGGAACTTTTTTGGAAGCTGGGCAGCAAGAGGCTCAGACTGCTAGTCTGAGCTGCCTAAAAACACTAGATGAGGAGCAGAGACTCCTTGCTGACCAATCCATGGTGATTAATACTTTCTTATCATGAAAGGGGTCAACCTATGGTAAAGGAGCTTCTGTGACCTGTTGACCTTACTTTGTCAAAGAGGAGTTTGCTTTTGACCAAAAATGGCAAGTTTCTATCCTATGACTCATCAGTGTTGCAAACTTGGATCTCTGGCATTCTTATTAAAGATGTCTCCTTTTAATAGTTTCTTTCAAAACACCATGATTTTTCTAAGTTGTTTTCTTTACATTAGAAAATAAATCAATTGATATGGCAATTACTCAGCTGGGCGGATGTGGTTGAAAGCAACAGGGTAGTCCTTCTTCCCCATCTGTGGGGGTTTAGAAAGGCCTGAATGTGGCTAAGGAGCTTGTGTTTTTTAGAATTAAAGCTCTACTTTTCTTGGCCAGTCTGTGGTTAGTAAACACTTAGTTCCCCACAGAGGCCATCGTAGTGATGATACGAGCTCTGGCCTCATGATGGCTGGACGGGAAGCAAAACTGCCCTATCAGTGCCCTGCTACAGACAATGGTTGCTGTTGACCCCTCACAGCCTCTGTTTCCTTTTTTGGCAGCCATCTTACTTTGCTGCAGAACGTTCTTGCATGAAACAGGATTTCTTGAGTCAAGCTTTTGCATTTAGTTCTCACTGGGGCCAGGCAGCGGGGGAGCATTTGGCAATTCCCGGAGACATTTTGGTTGTCACAACTTGAGGTGCGGATGCAACTGGCATCTAGTGAGTACAGGCAGGGATGGTGCTGAACACCTCACAAGGCATAGGACCGTCCCTACAACAAATTATCTGGCCTTCGTGTCCGTATGGGAAACCCTGGCATAAGTGAACAATGGTTTTTTAAATCAAATCAATTTTACTGATATATATTAATAAAGCATACAATTTATCCAATGTGTACAATCCATAGTATTTGGTATAATCACATGGCTGTGTGTTAATCACTTCAATCATTATTAAAGCATTTTCATTATGAACAATAATTTTAAGGTTAAAAATAAAAACCCCTTAAATTAAAAAAAAAAACAAAATAAAGCAAATCTTCCATCAAATACAAAATAAAGCCAAACTGGCTGCTTGTTATGGATGGAATTATTATTTTTTTGTCTGAATGAAGAGGATTCTTCTTGTACGTTAGATAATAACTGGTCAAGTTTTTCAAAAATAAATAGCTAATATTTTCACAGTGTTATCTTGCCTTTTTGTATAGATTTTAAATGGAGCACATTAGACATTGTCAGGAGTTTCTGCATTAGTCATCCTGACAGGACTTCCTGGGAGGAGAATGGCTGAGACTAGCCTGTCAGGATCTTTTGACAAGTCCCAGATCATCCCCCCAACCACGGAGAGATTGGTTATTTGCTTGCTACTTTGTGTGAATGGAATATTGGATTTTGAGCCAGGCACTCCCTAATTATTATGAATGCATCAGAAAATATTGGTCAAAGGAGTGCAGGCTGTTGCAAAATGTAACCATACATTTTTGAGAAAGCTTGTGCAATGTCATGGACATAATGGTTTTAGTCTATATTGTGTGATTTGTTTTTTCCCTTCCATTTGCTGGCCTCTTTAGTTCACATCAGGGTGAGGATCTGTTAAGTACATTAACTAAAACCCATGGGAGATAACATTACTGGTTGAAGTATTCTGAACAATCATGGGAAGGCTTTGTCTCTTAAGTTTCAGTTAATTTACATTAAAAGTTGTATTCCAATGAGTTGATCACGTTGGAATTAAGTGCCTCAAATACTGTTCCTTGATAGTTTTCAAGTTGTTTCAACATCTTTTCACTCCAGCTTTTGCCCATAATCCGTCAGTGTTAGTAGACAGACAACTCAATCAGTTGCTTATTAATAGTTGCACCTGACCTAGAAAAAAAAGTTGGTGGAAACATCTGTGAAGAACCCAGTCCTTCACTGCCTAGATTAACGACTAACCGCTAAGAAAACCCGTATGATTCATGTTTACTCCTTTTTCAGGCACTACTTGTATCCAAGCTTTGCACACAAATCCAAATTAAACAGGTAAGTTTCTTTTCCTGAGTATTGTTATTTACATAATTCTCTAGACCTTGGAGTTTAAGCTCATAAAAGCCAATATGTAAATACCCTTCTTGAGCTTTTAAAAATTGTAAGTGATCTTTGGCTACACAAGAGCATTTGGTTTGCTGACCATTTAGGGAAGAGAAGTCTATTAAATGTCTGCTTTTGCCTGTAAAATATAATTGAGGAGATTGGTTGACTGCTTGGTGATTAAGTCTGAATTCTCTTGGGGCAGACTTAAATCTGTGAGCGTCTGTGACCCATGGTCAAGAAATGCAAATATATGTGAGCATGTATGGAAAACCGTTCCCGGACCAATTTAGAAATACCCAAAATTGATTTTGCTTGTTTCCTAGCTCTAAATGGATGCATCTTTATTGTTTCTCCTTCCTCTTTTCTCCTTCCTCTCTTGTTTCCCACCATCTTTGCTAATCTTTTTTTCTCATGTTGAGGGAATTCCTAGCTTTGCAATAACAGACTACGTTATTGCTTCTAGTTGCTGAGGGACTTGCCAAGCAAAATTCTGATTCTGAGCTAGAAGTTATGCCTTGGTTTGATAGGAAAGCTTTCTTAAAGTCCCTAGCACTTTGTTTCCTGGGGTTATCCTAGAAGTTCCCACCTGTAATGTTTACAACCTCGTTATTTGGAAGCAAAAGAAACTGTCTATGCTAATTTAGGACAGCTAGTCTTCAATTAACCATCAAAGGTCTGTATCTTAATCTGTAATATTTCAATCAAGAAAGAATTTCACAATTTGAATAGCTGGAGCCATGTAAATTGGGCAAGTGATTTAACCTCTATGGGCTGTTTCTTTATCTATATAATATTAGAGAAATCGTACTAAGTAACTGCTAATATTTCTTCAATGTCTAAAGTCACATGATTCTATGATTTCTTTTTCCATATGCATATTACCTGCTGTTGAAGTAAAGTTAAAGGTCTGCAGCACACACCAAAATTAAGTAAAACACAGTTTGCAGACTTTGGATCAAATCCTAGCTCCTCACCACTTATTTGCTATAAGAATTTAAACTACTTTTGGACTTCTCTGAGCTGGGTTCTTTTATCCAAGAAATGGGGATAGTATTACCTATCTTGTAATATTCTCATGAGAATCAAAAGAGATAATGTTATAAGGTGCCTTGAATAGTGTTGGAAACTTAGTAGATGCTCAATAAATGAGCATTAGAATAAAATTATTGGATTCTCTGAGGCATGCCTGCCCCTCTTTATTGAGAGGGTCAAGTGGCATGAGGTGAAATCCAGCCCAAGGGATCTGCTTGCTACAGACACAACTTCCTCATTTTTGTCATTAGGAGCTCTTGGCAGCAAAAACAATTTGGGATTTAACCAGAAAAAGCTATCAGCCAAATTAACTCCTGTCAAAGGCTCCATGTCAATAAACATTTACAAGAAGTGAAGCTTGATAAGTGTGGCCTCATTCCAAGAACTGTGTGACAATGGCAGCTTTGTGTCTGGTGTGAAGATCTTTGAGGTTATTTTTCCATTCTGTGTAAGTTTCCCTCCAGTACAGAAGTAACTGAAACTAAGTGCCCATGAAGAATTTTACATATAGCAACACTGACTCATTTTAACCGAGGGTAGTAGTAACAAAGGAAGAGATTTTTCCTTCTAAAATAACTCAGATTTCCTTCTGCACTTGAGACTTGAAAATCCTTGCCTTTTTGCTGAGGATGAACTTGCCATTTTTCATACTGGTCAAACATAGCTGAGATTTATTTTGGCCTCAACAACTTTATTTGTTCAGACTTTGTTATGGTGGTGGAATATTAGAATTCTGGAACTAAAAGGGAACTTAGACATAGTTGTCTGAGTTCGTTTCTTTCTCCCACTGGGAAGGAAATGGGGTGGGCCCAGGGGCTATGTTAGTCTAGTGGACCAAGGTCTGAACTAAAGAGTGGTTTATAGGGGTGAGCCAAAGTCATCCTTTTAGGAGAGTCAAAGACAGAACAGGAGAGGGACTTCAGATAGAGGCAAGAGAGGGAAACCAAGCAGGAGCTGGAAGAAATCAAGGAGGGTTCTGGACCATAGCCCCAAAGACTGGGGATGTATAAGTCGTACATTTGGCAAGTGCCCAGGGTGTGGGAGAGTCAGGCTGGCTTAAAATCCGAACAATAAAGCCCCAATTCTTGATTTTTTTCAGAAGAGAAAAATGCTACACAGAAAAGAGTAAATGGCTAAAATTGACACAACTAGTCAGTGACAGAAAGGACTAGTTCTGGGGTCTCCAGATTTTTTGTCTATCTCTCTTTCCACAATTCATCTAGTTCTTCTTTGTATTTAGTTCATGAGCCCCCATTTGTATTGCAATATTTTGTTTATTACAACGATTCTATTTAATTTACATTTTGCGTTTAAGGTAAGTAGTGGATGCTGTTCTGTTCAGGGTACCCTAATTTTATGGCAAGCAAAATTGTAGTAAAACTGTATATGTTCAGTAACCTATCTCTTCAGAAAAGGATCTCTCATGTAACACTGCATTAATAAAGATGGAGCAAGAGTAAATTTAGGACTGAATTGCAGAATAAGATAAATTTTTTCAGTTTTCCCCTATCTTGTCTCTATGACTAAAAAAAAAAAGATATCATTTTGTTAGTTTTTTAAAAATACTCTTCTGGTATCAAAGGTAAGTTATAAAAAATTATAGAAAGTTATAGAAAATTTCATGAGAATATTTTCCTTAAAGCATTTGTATTAATGATATAAGTAAAAATGTCAACTTATAACTTTATATTTTGAAATAGAAAAGGGAAGTCTGGCTAAACATGGAATTTATGTATGTGTTTATATCCTATTTCTCCTAAATGATAGGGATTTTAGGAATTAAAAAGGGATAAATCCAAAGAACAAAGATTACAGACGAGGCAACATCACCCAATGAGAGATGTGTACATACTTTGGAAAATACAAGCAGATGAATGAGCAGGAATTGACTTAACAGAGTGGAGAATGCTGAAATCTGATGTGAGCAGACAGAGAAACTAACAAGAAGCATGCTTCAGAATCCTAGAAGTGCTAAGGAATTGGAAGCTTCAGCTGAAGGCAAATGTGAGGCATTTGAAAACAGATTGGTTGAAGCTGGTTCCAAACCCCCAATTGGTTATAAGAGATGATAAATTTCCTTTAAAAAAATACTATATATATATTTATGATTCACTTCACATTTTATGTGGGGCTATGTCTCCACACAAAAATTGAATTGGGAAAAATTGGATTTAAAAATTCTTATTTTGAAATTAATTTGGCAAACATCTATCCACTATGCTGAGTTGATGATATAAAGATGACTAAGCTGAAACCTCCTCCCTTTCTGAGTCTCAGAATCTAACTGGGGATACAGACATCCCAGCTAACTATCAACATGGCAGAATATGCTGAAGACGGTGGGAGAGGCATGAGCTGCAGTAGGATCAAAGAGGGAGAAGCCATGTCAAGCCAGTAGCAGGCATGGAAGGCATCAGAGAGAAAGGGCCACTTGACTAGATCATGAACAACACAGAGGATGGTGACTGGGAAGGGAGAGGCTTTCTAGAAGCAAAGGTCCAGAGGTCTGAAAGAATGTTCCTGGGAATATTGAGTCATCAGATTGCGACTGATCAGCAATGTGAAGTCTATTTTAGGAAAGAAGTACACATAAGGCTTTTATTGTGAAATTGATATAGAAGTCTACCACACTGGATTGGGAGATGAGAAAAAAACTTGGCTTTTTAGCTTTTCTCTTAGGTCATTGCTCTAATTGTACCACACTGTCCAAATGTAAATCTCCAGAGAAATGTAAGGAATTATTATTATCACTAGTGTGTTGTTACTGCTATTATCAATAGACAGGGGGACTTATAGGGATCTTCTAGGATGAGCAGGCTGATAGTCACAGATGACCTTCTCTGGGGAAGTCATCCTCCAGGGGCATCACCCCCTGGATATCCCAGCCCTGACTTGAGGGTGACTCTACCGCTGGAACATTCAGACATCATGAAAGCCTTGAGGGAGAGATCTTGGAGTGCAGGGGCCTTAGTGGGGCTCATTAGGTTCTAGTGTTTGAGAGGAGCCCACTCAGGCATTCAGATTAGTCATAACTTCCAAGGATCCATCACATGGTGTAACGGAGGATATTAATAAGAAGTCAGTGGACTGATGAGGCCCCACATGTATTATTGATGGCTACTAGAATGCAAGGGCTACAGGGTGATTAGCTTGGCATCCCCAGAGTGCCTTGTGGTAACCTGGCATATAGGAGTGAATGCTACCGAATTTCCCCTTCTTACTGGTAGAAGTTGTTAATGATGTTCCTACCTGTTCTATCAGCTTAGCTGCTCGGTAGTGTTTAACTAATTAATTCAACAACAATTACTGAATAGCTTCCATATTCCAGGCACTGTTCTTTGAGTTTCTTACCTCTTTTTTTTTTGTTTTGTTTGTTTTGTTACATATCCCCC
>PVKH010036396.1:0-11607 GCA_004027955.1 Chaetophractus vellerosus | reverse complement strand
AAGAAAATATTTTCTTTCAACCAACTCCAGCCCCTGATACATGAAAGAAATTTGTGGTAAAGGGCAAAAAGCAGACTATGTCATTGGTTTCTACAGCTCCTGGTTCCATAAAGTTTCCTTTGCGCATCATGGAACAGTCAGCTGGAAAGGCTGGTGGAGGGGACAATTACCTTGAGTTTGCAAGGAAAGTAGGTAAACACGCTGTGATTCAGATCCACATCTTCTAACTTGAGCCAGTAATCTTTCTAATTTATCAATTTATGAATTTATTACCCTTAATTTTTCTTAACACTTTTTCCCAGTGCATCAGAGAATATTAATTCCAGAGTATCCAAAAGGAAGCTGTGCAGATAGAGCCCCGCAGTTGGACTACAGTTAGAGCCCTTAGATAAACAAATGTAAATAGTCTTTCTTGTTGAGACATTTAGGAAAGTCTTACGGATGTGTATTATAAAATTCCCTAAGATGTGCACAATATTAGGAGATTTTTTCAGATTCATTTGACAACACAGTTTGAGAATTCCCTTTAAGAGGTCTCCTTATAGTCCATGTATATTCTCTAATTAAAAGAGAATTTATCAGACCATTTCAAAGAGGGCTGTTGACTATAGTTTGACTCAGATCTCCGGCAAAGGGAATATTCTAATTGCTTCTGGGATAAGTGGGGTTTTGAAAAGAAAAGAGACAACTGAGCCACTTAGTACAGCATTAAGTATTGCCCATACAATTGTGAGTAAACCTAACACAATGGATTCAGATAGGAAACCAGTAATCTCACAAACAAATGCAAAATTACACTTGTGACTATAAGAAGTACTTTTATAAAGAAAGAAATGCATGTGCTGTGAGAGAACATGTGATCTAATCAGAGAGAAAGTGAAATCTGAGCTGAAAGTTGAAGGATGAATGAGACACGGAGGTGAGCAAGTTTGGAGGAACATTTCAAATGAAGGTTGACCCTGTGCAGAGGCCACGTGGTAGAAGGAAACAAAAGCAAGCACAGGAGGTGGGCGTGTGTCCTAGCTTCTAGGCTCCAATCACAAATACCACCATGGATTTTTAAGGGGAGTTTATTGGCTCATGGTTTTGATGCTAGAAGTTCAAAATCAAGGAGTCATCAAAGCAGTGCTTTCTCCCTGAGTACAGGGCTATGCTTCCGGTGCGTCTCCATTTAATTCCACGAATTTAGCCCACACTTAGGAGGATGGGGTGGAAATTAGCAGTGGATTCTCATTAATTAAGTCAGGCAATCCTACTTACAGCTGTTGCTTTAGAAATTGAACACTTCCTGGAAGATAAGAATATAGTCCCTGGTAACAGATATTCAGCTTTCAATTTGGTCTAAGCTTTTTTGCCCTTTTCAAAAAACAGAGCAAAATAAGCAGTTTGATTTAATTGGCTGAACAACCCTAGTCCATGAACTTCAGACCTCAGAGTTTCACCCGTGCTCAGGTTCTGTGCCACACTGTAGAGTGCAGGGGCTTTAACCACGGCATCATCCCCAGGGCACCAGGTTTATCCGTCCAGTTGATAGCATCATGCTAATACAATCTGGAAAGAATGAATCAGAAATCATCGTAATGACATTGGCAAGTAGGAAATGCATCCTCTAAAAATAGAAGAATGTGCCTCATCAATGATATGTCAACAGAGAATCAATAACTTCAGTATATTCATTTCAGATTGAAGAAAAGCTGCTTAAGAAAAGCTTCTTAAGAAAGAAGTACCCTATTTAATGAACTTCTTTAAATTTTGAAAGCAATTTATACCAATTTGGATTTGCTGCTTCTACTCATAAGTGGAAGAAAGAGCTTTAGTAATGTCTAAAGCAATAAAAGGCTCTTAGCAAAACTTGGCTGCAGTCCAAACATCTCCGGTACTTTTCCTTTGTGATCTAAGAGACCCAGAATTATCTGCTGCAAATATGCCACCTCCTCTTAGAGGAAAATACCTAGCTTGAGTAGAGCCAAACAAATGAGCTTTGGTAGATACTAAACAAATGACCATGGTATGTCTGGTTAAAATATAATCTGATACTTATGTTTTATCTGATGCATTGTCATGTATTGAATTGGATTCCTGGAGACATGAAGTGCACAGTCTCTACCAAAAAAATAATAATAATTACATGGCTCTACATTTCTCTAGAAAGGGGATGTGCCTGATAATCAATAAAATAGTGAAATAAGTTCCAGGTGGTGAAGTTGAATGAGCAGCTTGCTCGCCCTCCTAGGATGCCTGATTCGGCCACCCTGCTGCCCCTCTAAGCCCATGCCTGTAGCCTTACTGGGACCTTCCTCTGTCCAGTTGACTGGTGATAAAGAAATTCACACCTATTTTACCAGTGCGTACCTGATATGCTGAAGTGGAGCACTGCTTCCTCATAGTGCCCACTCACTCTGGCCATGAAAAGATTAGTTATCCTGCTGGGCTTTGACCCATGCATCTCATTGTCTCCTTTTCTTGAATAGACCAAGACCCTGAGATGAGGCCCTACAATTAAACACCCAGGCAGTTGTTACCTATCTCCTGGGATAGTTAAGGCTTTGTAGCTTTCAGAATTACAGAAGCAGTTCCACAATACAGGGAAGTTTGAGAAGAACTACACAGACGGATCTCCCGGAATGGGGTCAGGGTTCGGAATACTTGTGGCCCAATGATGATGGGTCACTTGTTACTTCAGTTAAACTTACTCCATCCTGAGCCATAGTATTTCTTCAGTGGAAACACGAGCCAAGTGTCTATGGTGTGATGGAGCAGACGGTGGTGCCAGCAACTGCACTTCTCCACGGGGGATCACCCAGCTTGCCAGCAGCAGCAGGACCTAACCCGGAGCCTACAAAAGGGTAGTCTCACCGAGGACAACAGTTCTTCATTTGCCTACTACATGGAGCGATTTCCATCAACAATTGGAATTTACTAGAATTCATATTTAATCCTGGTTTTGAATCTGCTCTCTCTGCTCGTGATGCCTCTGAAAGTATCACCAGTCCTGGACGTACAAATATTATATTGGTGGTATCCCATAGTAAAATTGCCTTTGACAATATTAACACTTGTGTCATGGTGAAAAGTATATCAATGCAATAATGCCCGTGGGATTCACTAATTCTTATCCTGTACCCCAAAATTAGTTACCTTTATAGAATAGCGAAATGGTCAGCTCAGGATTTACATGCAACACAAAAAGGGAAACACAATCAAGCAAGGTTTGTTCTATATCATGAGACAGGCATTATTTTTCCAAACCATCAGTCCATATGTGTTGTAGTTTCTCCCATAATCTACAACCCAATGAAGGTAGTTAATGAATCAATAGCAAAATATTTATCTCCAATCCCCATAACCATGGTTCATCTGGTACATTTGGTACTCTAGTAGGACTCCTCCCACCAAGGAACATGCTAGATTGGAAACTGCGACTGCAGCTAGTTAAATATGCGGAAAATGTCTTTATGTTTTGGAAGAAGTGATTGGCCTATGCTAACAGGGAAAATAGAGTTGCGGCTCTACAATCAGGACAAGGAGGTGTACTCCCAGGCCCTGGACACCCATGCCCAGATGTGGATTTATTATTATTCTTACAGTTCTCTGTAGGCAGGACTATCCAGGGCTCAGGGCACCTCACAGAGCACATCCAGCTAAGATGCTCTGCCAGGGAAGATTTAATAGGTAGTATGATGATAGACTTCATAAGTTAATATGTTGTAATATAATGAGATCTTTTAATCAGATTATCATAAAAGGGCAATGTTTAAAATTATAATGGGCTCTTTAAAATTTTGTAATGTAGCTTCTCTGTAACCGGCCCACTGGACACAAAGTCCCAGATTACCAAAGGCTTGGGAGAAGGGAATTTGGCTTGCCAAGATAAAGAAAACAGCAATAGGCAGACTCAGGTGTCTGCAGATAGAACATTATGTACTTCTATAGCCAAAGTATTGTACTGAAGAGATGCTCCAAATTCTACCAACACAGAGTTTGAAGGTCTCAGCTCATAGGTTCTCTCATCATGTTTCTCTACTTTTCATTAAGGTCTCGACAGACAATTGGAGTTGTCAGGAAGAGGAACAATCAGATGACAAGAAAGGCCGGAGTCTGCTCCTTACCTCAGCCCCAAACCCCTTCTTGGAGACCCCGTTTTGTCTGGGGCACCTGAAGATAGGAGAGGAGCAGGGGAGGCAGAGGACGCTGAGGGACTGGGCACTTCCATCCAAACAAAGGCCAGGAACTTTCTACTACAGGGTCCAGCCAAACTTTCCTTGTTTAGGCATTAACTTAATATTTTTCTTGCTGACCTCAGGGTGAGAGCAGAGGGTAAAGATCATAGATTTGTTTAAAAAAAGACATGCTTTTTTCTGAATAACTAAGTTATATTATGAGTTATTTGTGACTCCGCTACTTTCTTCCTCATATATATGTAAATATTTCAAATTTCCCTTTGCCTTTCTTTTCTTCACGGTTGCACATGGAATATGTCATTGATGGTTAACTTAACTCTTATCCACTGTGTGTAATATATCAGAACAAGGCCGTGGTGGAAGGAAATGAAGGAAAGAAGGAGCAGACACTGCCTAGAAGTCCTGGAATTGAAGCTGTAAAACATTTCCCTTTTCAGAGTGAGGGTTTTGTTTTTGTGTGGGATACTTGTGTTACATTAGGTGGGACCATTATTGAAGGTTATGTATAGGAATAACGATGAGGATGGATGTTGGGTTAAAAGTTGGGGAATTTCTTCACTGCATACAGCCTTGGTGGGTCTGTTAAACTACTGGCCAAAGGGTAAACTCATGACCAAGGAAGCTAGGCCTATCGGACTCTCTTCTAGGAAGCCTTAGGTAGAGTAATATAAAGACAGCCCATGCCTTGCAGTTTTAGCATCCAAATGAGCCTACGGAATTGGTCTTATACCTAGAACAAGGCAGATCCTGATTTTCTGAGACCTGAGTTTGTACAATTTGAGAAACCCTCTTAAGGGAAAAAAAATAATGCAAAATTACAAGTGAAAAATTAGTTTTAAGACTTTAGAAGAGCATGAAGTTTAAGCTTCATTAGCATCATAGTGAATCTGCCTTCTGCCCTTTTCTAAGGTCAGTCATTTCCTGAGACTTCCCAATGATGAACTAAACTAGAAATATTCAAAACATTTCAGTTTCCACTTAAGCTTACCAGAACCAGTTTTAGTTGCTGCAACCAGACAAACTAACCTGTTGAAAATAGTCATTTTTTTATTCTTTAAAAAATAATACAGTAGACTTAGTTCAATAGCAATCATAACGACTTTCACCCTTTTTTCATAGTTTTTTTTTCAGTGTATCCATCATCTGGAATATATTCACTCTCTTCCATTACTTCTGAAATCCAGACTAGATATTCCTTTAAAAAGGGAAGATGGATCTAATCACTTATTTTCCCCAAAAGCCTTTGAGACTTGAATTATTTATATAGCTATATTGATATTTCTCCCACCATGATATTTTGCTAAATAAATGTTCCTTTCCCTGTTGAAACAAGATATTTAACTTTAAAAGGCCAAATTTTCCTTCCAATATCTGAACTCTATGCAAAGATAACACAGGTACTTCAGCTCACTGTTATAGTAAATATTCTTGTAAAATATTAAATTACAAGAAGGATTAAGTTATTTTACATTATTTTTATTATATTAAGTCCAGAACTTTTATATAACAGTGGTCCACTGTTAATAATCTATGAAAACATACAAAATAACAACAATGGAACATTTTAAAAGTTTAAAACTCAAGTCTAGAAAACATCCTAAAGACAAATCACTTTAATATTTTGAATTGGTTTTCTTACATTTGTTTGTATTTGTTTGGTATTAGCTCCTATATCAACGAAAGCCATTGGGAGACAATGTAGTTCTGAGTTCAGAACATCTTTAAAGTGTCCAAAATACAAGCTCTAAGAATAAATTCAAACTTTGTCTCGAGAAAGAACATTTTCCTCAGACTGATTGCAAGATATGCAAACCATCAAATTTTTAGCAGTCTGTACTGCCACACCTGAAAGGACTCCCTACTGAAATCTGACAACTTTAATGGTATAGGATGTCCTTCTTAAGGCGACATCCTGGTTGAGGGAGAAGAGACTAGGCTTGGAACCATATGGATCTGATTTAAGTTGTGGGTCTAATCCTTACCCTACCTCCTTGACTCTGTGAGGCACATTTTTCACATTCCATAATCTCTGAAAACAAGAAACTTCCAACAATTGCTTTTGGCCGGCCACCAGTCCTGAGGTAGCTGTCAACGCTTGCACATGAGCAAGCCCCTTAAGCTTCAGAGACAAACGGCCAGAATGGATGCCCGCGACTTGGAAAACAAATCGCAGGATACACTTAACTCAGGAGCACGTGGTTGTGAGGAAAAGTTGGAATCAGCAGTGCGTCTTACAATTAATGGCATCACAGATGGAATGAAATACAGTTATTGCTTTTTTTTTTAACGTGATCAATTTTTGCTCTTTTAAAATCCTGTCTGGGCTTCAGTTTTCTTATTCATAGTATTTATGTGAAGATTAGAAGTGCTGTACATAAACTGCCTCTCCTATAATATACTAGCAAAACATCATTAATATTATTAAGTACCCACATTTTCATACTGAATAAATAACCGATAGTAAAAAAATTAAAAATGATCATCCATGTTCCTCTTTTTACTCAAAGAACTATATGTATATATTGCTTATCATCTCTAGGATATTTCTTTACTTTAAAATCTGTCGCAGACAGACTCTCAAATGGTCCCTGGTTATTTCAACTCCTGATATTTATGCCTTGTATAATCCCTTCCCCTCGAACGTGGTCAGGACATATGACCTTCTTCAAACCAATATGACATGGCAAAGGTGATGGGATATTAATTTCAAGATTGCATTACTAAGATCGCAACTTCTGTATTGCTAGCAAAATCCCTATATTGACACACTCACTTTCAGGCTTTAATAAGCTGGAATATGCAAAAGCCCACATGGCAAGGGGTTGACTGTGGCCTCAGGCTCCTACACAGCAGCAAGGTTTGAGGCCCTCAGTTCCACAGCTCAATAGGAAACGAATCCTGCCAACAGCCCTGTGAGCTTGGAAGCAGCTCCTGCCCCAGTCAGACTTCAGTCTTGGCTGACACATTGAGGGCAGCCTGTGAGCTCCTGAAATGGGGACCCGGCCAATCTGTGTGTGGATTCCTGATGACAGAAACAGCAATGCAATAAATGTTTGCTGTGTAAACCACTACTTTGTTGTAATTATTTATGCAGCAACAGATATCTGATACACAACCATTATATTCACTATAAAAATATATTTTCTGTAGTTTTTATGAATGCGTATGGTTTCCCATTCATCCACAAATAAGTGATTTCCACTACTGGAATGTACTCCCTGACAAGCACACGTTACAGAGAAGACTTTTAAAATGAAGTTTCTTTATAATTGTAATTTGCATATATCCTGTCAATTAAATCCTACTCTCTTTAAGTGGCAAGGGTTCCTCCTCCTAGATGGTTTATTACCTAGCTCTACTTCAAGGCTTCAAGTAAAATGACATCAGGATCTGTCACCTCTAAGGAGTCACTTTTTCGCTGTATAAGATACCATTACAGTGTTAACTTTTTTAAAATATTAAGGCATGATTTCATATGTTCTTTAAAAAGTGACAATAGCATTTTTTGAATTGTTACTTATTTTTACATATTCAGTAGGTAGTATTGATTATAAGCTGGGCCTTTTGTTACAATAAGATACATTTCAAATATTTCTTTATATCAATGTGTGGGATTCTCTCAACCAAAGATTTCTCCTTTATGAAATTAAATTTAGACAATCAAAATTCAATGGCCAGTTCCAGCTGACCAAGATGGTACTGTAAGATGCTCCAGGGTTCTGTTCCCCCTTCTCACAGAATCTTTGAACAACTAGCAAAAACTGGCAGAGCAATCTTCTTCATAACTCCAGAAAAGAGTTAAAAGGTTGAAGTAACTGGGCAGGTGCTAAATCAAGAAATGTAACTTTATAAAGGAGTAGGAGAAAGTCATGGCACCCTTGCTGGCCTCTGTCCAACCCTCTCCCCAGCATGCTGTGGAGCAAGCCTGAGCTCCCATTGTGTGCCCCCAGCCCTGTTCCAGAAGGAGCAGAGTAATCCCTGAGAGCCTATATGTCAGCACCAATCTATCAGATGGCAGCCTGAAAGACTGAACCAGGAAAGAGGTCTCAGGAGTGCCTTCCCAGAACTTGCCCGGCAGGCAGAAGCACTTTGTAGACAGCTAAAGCACTGTAAAAAAACAACTGAGTCAAAGATGTAATTAGAAACAAGTACAACAAAAAGGTAGGAGACACAGGGGTTAGGTAGGGTATGTGTATACCCTTGAAGTTCATTTAGTGTCAGGTATAAGGTAAAGCAAGTGCCGATGCAGAAGCTTCAGGGGAGGTAAAGGATTGTGTGCTTATATCAAACAATAGAGTAACCCAAAGGGGGAGAAAGTGCATTTCATGGGCATAAAAGGGATATTCCAAATCCTGTGAACAGGGGAATTCCTAAGACCATGAGCAAGCACAAGCCCCAGAGCAGACATAGCTCAGAAAAGATGGAGAGGGTTCTGTACCTCACAGTCACTCAGACTGATCTTGATAGGAAGGCTGAACTCTGAAGTAGAGCACCAGCCAATGATGGCCAATTTGCAAAGACTGTGGAAGGTGTTTATTGCACTGGTTTGTTTGTTTTTGTTAGTTCCTGGCACTCAAGGAAAGCTCTGTCATATCACTAGCAGGATACAAAGTTAAGGAACAGAAATTTCAGGGACTAAATCTCAGAGTTAACACTTTAGAATATTAACGTGTACAGTGTGCAACAAAATATTACAAGAAAAACTATGAATTAAGAAATAATGGCCAATCATAAGGAACAAAATAAAAGCCCAGAAACCATCAAAGACAACACTTTGGACATACAAGACAAAGACTAAAAAAATGATCCTCAATATACTCAAGGAGATGAAGGAAAACACAGAGAAAGAGTTATAGGATGCCAGCAAAAATAATATTTAATTGAATCTCAGTAAAGATAGAGAAATCTTAAAAGGGAACCAAACAGAAACCCTGGAGTGAAGACCAAAGTAACCAAAATGAAAGAGCCAAAGATACCTTTGGGACACCATAAAGCATATAAATATACACTTTATGGGAATCCCAGAAAGAGAAGAAAGGGGCAGAAGGAATATTTAAGAAATGATTGCAGAAACTTCCCAAATTTAATGAAAGAGATGAATAAGCACATTCAAGCAATGCAGTGAACCAAGAACAGGACAAACCTGAAGAGAACCATGTCCAGACACATAGTATGCAAACTATCTGATGCCAAGGACAAGGAGAGAGCTCTGAAAGCTATAAGAGAAGAGCAAAGTGTTATGTCTGAGGAAGTCCCAATAGGATTAAGTGATGATTTCTCACCAGAAACCATGAAGGCAAGAAGGCAGTGGGAAGAATTGTCTTTCAAATATGAGGAAACACCTGAATACAAGCTGAGGGACTGTCATCAACAGACCTGCCCTATGAGCAATGCTAAAGGGAATTTTTCAGAGGAAAGAAAAGGATCTCTAGACAGTAGATTGATTGAAAAAACAAATGCCATGTAAAAATGTGCTGTTTTGTTTCTGAATTGAAAACTAACCCTTGATTTGACTTCACCAATTCTCACTGATTGGCCCAGGTTTCTCAGGATGGGGGAAGATTCTCACCCATCTTATTGATTGCTCGATTTCCAACACTTAACCCACTGCCTGGCACATAGGAGCTCTTCAAAAATTATTTGTTAAATTAATACCACATTTTTAGACTATGCCAATAAAAAGCTGAGTCTTGAACATTAACCAGCAATTTACTCTTAATATTAGAGCTTCTTCCACTTCAGCCAAGGTATAGACTCTAAATAAAATAAATGTTTTCCATGAACTTCCCATGTCTCCAGCTTGCTAGTGTATAATCTTGGGGAAACTACTTAAACATTATGAGCTTGTCACTCCCATTTTCAAAATGTAGCTAACCTATAGTTTATCTGTACATATGATTAGCCAAATTGAGCTCAATTGTTTTATGCACTTTGGCAACCCATTAGATTTTTTTTTCTTTATGTGGCTGCATCTTTTAAATATTAAAGGAATAATCTTACTTCAATTACATTTTTATCTTGAGTGATTTTAATAAAACTTGCTAACTCCTTCTCATTGTCTTCTTTATTTTTTGTAATTTATTCTGATGAATTAAGTGCATGGAGAAGTCATCTAAAATTTTTTTAAACCTCTATTTAATCATATCCTTCTTGGCAGAAACTGTTAACAAAATTGTGAAAAGTAATAGATTTTTAATAGTTAAATGTGTTAAAACATTGCAGTTAGGGTCTTTTACACTTGTAGTTTCATTTGTAAAGTAGAATTTTAAGTAATATGTCATCTATTTTTTCCCATTTCTAATTGTAGCACTGAATAGGAATTTTTAATAGGGATCTTAAATTTGGATCACTGTCATGAGGAAATAAAGAGATATGGGTTACTGTATCTGTTTGTTTTCATAATAAATCTGTTACAGTAAAGAATATTTCATGAGATACTAATGTATAAACAGAAATTGTGATATCCTATAATGAAAAAATTGGTCAAGGCCTTCGAAGAGTGATAACACTTAATTTCCAAAGAGACAGAACAGAAGCCAAACTAAATGCTTTTAATTAATTATAATTATGAATAGAAGGCATAGACATTATGCCTCAAGTAAAAACCTACAAAAGTGCAGCAAGAATTATCTTCACTTTGTATATAATTAATATTCAAAATTATTATTAATAACAACAGCAGCCACTTGTTGATGGTCTTTTATTGTGCCAGTCCCTCTAAAGCAGTTTATATACATAATTTTACTAATATTCATGACCACCACTCAATGCATGAACTATTACTTATTTTATAGGCTAGCAAACATAACTCAGAGATTAAGAAACTTGCAAAAGGAAGTTTCATAAAAGGAAGTTAGAAGAATAGCAATTCAAATCCAGTCTGACTCTAACATCCGTGCTCTTTCTACTATAGCACATTATTATTATTTATTATTTATTATTTTCTACTATACACATTTTTATTTTTATTATTTTTAAAGTCACACTAATGATTTGTTTTTTTAAAAAAAATAACCGATGGATTATAAAGCATAAATTATTACAAAATAAGAAGAATGTAGAAAGATATTCATGAGACAATAACAGGTGTAGTTCACTATTTAGTAGTTTTGTGGTCTTTAGTAGGCTATTTAAATTCTTTGAATCTCAGTTTTCTTATTTTTATAATGGAAAATAAATGTGTGTACCTCAAATGGTTAATGTGAGGCTTTGGTGGAAGTGTATTAACTTAACAACTTAAATTCACAATAAGTCATAGATATTATTTTGAAATATTCTGGGTATGAAATTGTTTTTACAGGATTTATTAGTAATCTTGTCTTAGAGATAAGTAATACAATGCTGTTGGCAAGCATATTTATGACCCAGTTAAAAGTAATCTTGAAAAATAAGTATAAATTCCTTCTAGAAGAATTAACTAGCAAAG
>PVKH010036395.1:0-11598 GCA_004027955.1 Chaetophractus vellerosus | reverse complement strand
AAAAAAACCGGAATGGAGCCACCCACGAACGGAGCGAGCTGCCTCCGCGGAGGGCCGACTCGGCGCGTCACTGCAAAGATGGTGGGGGGGAGACAAGAAGCAGACATAGAAAAACACAGAAGAATGGACACACAGCAAGAGCAAGCAGAAAGGGGGGGCGGGATATGTAACCAAAAAAAAAAATGCACTTTAGTTTAGCTATTTTCCATGTCAGTGGGCTTTTAGGTTTTTTATTTGTTTTTTTGTTTTTTTTTTTAATCACAATTCAACTTGCCATTGGTTTAGTATAATAAAGCATTCTGTTCTCAGTAGCCTTTAGAAGTACGGTGTTTAGTGCAGAAATAGATAAGATATCTACTTAGAATACAAGCTGGGCTTTTTTTCTTTTCTTTTTTTCCTTTTCTCTCTGCATGTAAAGTACAACTGTTAAGCAACAGGAAGAAACCCTTTTTAAGAAAGCTATCTCCCTTTCAAATGAGATATGATATATATGACATTGATTTTAAAAGCTCTACTATAAATGAACAGTTACTCAGCAGGTATTTTTGACTGCTTATACATGAGTTGTACAAGATGTTCAAAGCACAGTTTGACCCTTAGATCTTTCTGGCAATGAAATCCAGTTTTCTTGGTAGTATTTACAAATTCTGTAATATCATCGATTCCTGGTTTTCTGCCTACCTTTCTTGGCCCCTCCTTTTAAATTTTCTTCCAGACTGCTTTAAGATTTTGTTCTGTAACACTTCTAATTTTCTACTTTCTCTCTTGGGTAATCTCTACTTTTATAGCTAAACTTGTATGTGTTAATGATGCTCAAATTTCTCTAGCCCAGATTTTCTGTTGAGTTGCATTGATTCTGCCCAAAGTCAGTCACAGCCCTAGTGATGTAGAGTTTAAATGCTAGTGAGCTTGAATCCTAATACTGTCTTCAGTCCCAACCCTTGAATCCCTTCAGTTTCCTCTCTTACACAGTAGGATTGATACAATTATGAGCATATGTAAAGTTCATATGAACAGCGTCTGTGAATGTGGATGGTAATTAACCATTGTTACTATTATCCTTTGTACAAATAATTTCCCCTTTCTCAATGTATTTAATCATATGATCAAAAGATAACTATCATTTTTATTAATCTTGTACATTATCATACTACTCTTTCAAAAGCTGGTACCCATTTATAGTATATTGACAGTGGGTGAATGTACCTGTTTTCCCATAGATCCCCAGTGTTAACTAGGTTTAATATTTTTTTGTTTGCTGATTTACTGGGTATACATGAATTCCTTTTGGATTTTTCATTAAAAATTAGTCATGCTGAACATTTTTCTGATGTTGGTTTGTGTTTTGGTTTCTTCTTGAGTGAGTGCTCTGATCACATCTTTTGACCCTTAGGTTTCTGTCTCTTTGGGTCCCTATTAGGCATTGGATAATCTTAAACATTCCCTTCTGGTATTTTGAGTTTACTCCTCTCCATATTTTTTCCTCCTCCATATTTTGAAAGGACGTCCTCTTTTTTAGTTCTTATACATTTTACCATTGTTTTGTTATCTCTTCCCTTGCCTGTTACTGAAAAATAAGCTTATAACAGACCCTGAAAATAGAATTTTATATCAGATAAGTTTACTACAATGTAACAGTGGGCAAGTTATTAAATTTCCTTAAGTCAGTGTCTTTGACTATAAATGGAGTTGTGAGAAATAAATGAGATTTATTCAGCAAATATTTGAGTTTCTTCTAAGTGCTGGGCACAAAAATATTTATGATCTTCTTGGCACATAGGTCCTCTGTAAATAGTAGCAGCTGTTGTTTTAGTTCCATGGGCAATATAAGTTTTTCTTGTAACAACCTGGGACTCCTTAGCAGCATGGTGGGACGAGGGTGCCACTTTTGGGTCCTGGCCTGGCCACTTCCAGACTGTGTGTCCTGGGGCAGTTACTTACTGCTTCTGTACTGCAGAAATTTCATTTGTTTTTTTTTTCTTTTTAAAAAGGTACAACTTAATAGGATTTGTTGTGAGGTTCAAATGAAAGCATATGTAAATATACTTAGTACAGCAAAATACAGATGTTAAAGTCTTTAAGAATAAATTTTTCTTAACACTTTCTTTTGTGAATATAGATCACATCAGTTTTTAGAACAGTTTTATTGAAATTTAATTCACATACCATATAATTCACCCATTTAAAGTATACAGTTTAATGTTTTTTAATATACTCACAGAGTTGTGCAAGCATCACCACGTTCACTTTTTTTTAAGATTTATTTTTATTTATTTATACATCCCCCCCATGCTGCTTGTGCTCGCTGTGTTCATTTGCTTTGTGCTTTTCTGTGTCTGCTTGTCTCCCCCTGCCGGGTCATCCCGCTGAGTCAGCTCACCGTCAGCAGCTTGCCTTCGCCAGGAGGCCCTGGGAACCAAACCCGGGGCCTCCCATGTGGTAAACCAGAGCCCAACCAATTGAACCACAGCCGGTTCCCCCATGTTCACTTTTAGTACATTGTCATCACTCCAAAAAGAAACTTGGTACACTTTAGCGGCCATTCCCCATTTCCCCCCCCCTCCGACCCCCTAGCCCTCAGAAGTAACATTAATTCCAAGACACCCAAAACACCACTGTGATCCACCATTCAGAGTAGGAATTTATGGATGTCAGGTGATCGATGGAGTTTCAGCTCAAGTCTGTCTCACAGTGGATCCAGTGGGCCCCTGGACCCATTCTATGGTTATTTCCCCAGTTCTGGAATGCAAATTGGAATAGGCGTACTCAGCAACTGGCAGAGCCTTCAGGTTGGTTTGGTGACTTGTGGAGTGAAGTCTATTATGATAGGAAAGGCTTAGTGGAAGTCACTGGTACTGCCCCTACCCAGCAAAATAGTAAACAAAAGGAAACTAGGGGTAGTGGTTGTAGCTCAGAGGTTTGAGCCCCTGCTTCCCATGTACGAGATCCCATATTCAATCCCTGGTACCTCCTAAAAAAACAAACAACATCCAAAAAAAAAAAAAAGCAGTACTGGATTCTTGAAGGGGTTGCAGAGATTACTGCCACCATCAAAGACTTGAAGGATGCAGGGGTGGTGTTTCCCACCGCATCCCCATTCAGCTCTCCTATTTGGCCTGTACAGAAAAAAGATGGCTCTTGGAAGATGACAGTGAATTATCATAAATTTAACCAGGTGGTGATTCCAGTTGCAGTTGCTTTCCCAGATGTGGTATCATTGCTTGAGCAAATGAACACATCCCCTGGTACCTGGTATAGAGCTATTGATCTGGCAGATGCTTTTTTTCCCTCAATTGCTACTAGTAAGAACCATGAGAAACAGTTTGCTTTGAGCTGGCAAGGCCAGCAGTATACCTTTACTGTCCTACCTCAGGGATATATCATCTCTCCAGCCCTATGTCATAATATTGTTGGCAGGGACTTTGACGTCTCTCCCTCCCACAAAACATCACACTAGTCCATTATATTGATGATATCATGTTTATTGGGCCTAGTGAATAGGAAGTAGCAACTATTCTAGACTTATTGGTAAGGCATTTACATAAGAGAGGATGAGAGATAAATAAAAAAATATATAAGGGCCTTTCACCTTGGTGAAATTTCTAGGTGTTTAGTGGTATGGAGCATTGAGATATCCTGTCTAAAGTGAAGGATAAGCTGTTGCGCCTGGCCCCTCCTGTGACCAAAAAAGAGGCACAGTGCTTAGTTGGCCTCTTTGGATTTTGGAGACGGTGTATTCCTCATTTGGGTGTGCTACTCCGGCCCATTTACCAAGTAATCAGAAAAGCTGCTAGTTTTGAGTGGGGACTGGAGCAGGAGGCTCTGCGACAGGTCCAGGCTGCTGTGCAAGCTGCACTGCCACTTGGGCCTTATGATCCGGCAGATCCCATGTGCTAGAAGTGTCAGTGGCAAATAGAGTTGCCATCTGGAGCCTTTGGCAGGCTCTTATAGAAGAATCATAATGCAGACCCTTAGGATTTTGGAGCAAAGCCCTCTCTCATCCTCTGCAGATAACTACTTTCCTTTTGAGAAACAAAAGGCCTTAGTAGAGACTGAAAGCTTAACCACGGGCCACCAAGTTACCTTGAGACCCTAGTTGCCTATCTTGAGCTGGGTATTATCTGTCTCGCCAAACCATAAAGTTGGGTGTGCACAGCAGCACTCCATCATAAAGTGGAAGCGGTATATGCGAGATAGGGCTCAAGCAGGTCCTGAAGGCGCAAGTAAGTTACATGAGAAAGTGGCCCAAATGTCCATGGCCACCACTCCTGCCACATTACCTTCTCTTTCCCAGCTATGGCCTCTTGGGGAATTCCTTACAATCAGGAAAAGAAAACTTGGGCCTGGTTTACAGATGATTCTGCACGATATACAGGTCCACTCAAAAGTGGACAGCAGTGGCACTGTAGCCCCTTTCTGGGATGTCCCTGAAGGACAGTGGTGAGGGGAAATCCTCCAAGTGGGCAGAACTTCGAGCAGTGCATCATTTTGCTTGAAAGGTATTTGCAGGTATTTGTACATCATTTCACGGGCTGTTGCCAATGATTTGGTCAGGGACTTGGAAGGAACATGACTGGAAAATTGGTGACAAAGAGGTCTGAGGAAGAGGTATGTGGATAGCCCTTTCTGAGTGGGCAAAAAACATGAAAATACTAGTGTCCCATGTGAATGCTCACCAGAGGGTGACTTCAGCAGAGGCAGATTTTAGTAAGTGGGTAAGATGACCCGTTCTGTGGATAGCAGTCAGCCTCTTTCCCCAGCCACTCCTGTCATTGCCCAATGAGCTCATGAACAAAGTGGCCATAGAGGTAGAAATGGAGGTTATGCATGGGCTCACCAAGGCCAACCTGCCTACAGCTATTGCTGAGTGCCCAATCTGCCAGCAGCAGATACCCACACTTACCCCCCGATGTGGCACCATTCTCCTTAGATAAGAGCAGCTCTCCACAGAGATGATCAGCGTGCTACCTAGTGGCAGCTTGATTACATTGGACTGCTTCCATCATGGAAGGGGCAGCGATTTGTTCTAACCGGAACAGACACATACTCCAGGTATGGTTTTGCATTTCCTGCACACAATGCTTCTTCCAAAACTACCATCCGTGGACTTACCAGATGTCTCACTCACTGCCGTGGCATTCCACACAGCATTTCTTCTGATCAAGGAACCCACTTCACAGCAAATGATGTGCAGGAGTAGGCACCTACCCATGGTCTTACCATGTTCCCCATTATCCTGAAGCAGCTGGATTGGTAGAACAGTGGATTGGCCTTTTGAAGACTCAATTATGGCATCGACTAGATGGCAGTACCTTGCAGGGGTGGGGTAATGTTCTTCAGGAGGCTCTGTATGCTCTAAATCAGCATCCACTCTAAGGGGCTGTTTCTACCATAGCCAGGATTCATGGGTCCAGGAATCAAAGGATGGAAATAGGAATGGCACCACTCACTATGACGCCTAGTGAGTCACTAGGAAAAATTTTGCTTCCTGTCCCTGAAACCAAAAGCTCTGCTAGTTTACAGGTCTTAGTTGCAAAAGGAGGAATCTTTCCACCAGGAAACACAAAACGATTCCATTGAACTGGAAGTTAAGACTGTCACCTGGCCACTTTGTGCTTCTCATGCCTCTGAATCAACAGTAAAAGAAGGGGATTTCTCTACTGGCTGTGGTGATTGATCCTGATTATCAGTAGGGGAAATAGAACTGCATCTACCCAATGGAAGCGAAGGAGATCCCCTAGGGCGTCTCCTGGTACCGCCTTGCCCTGTGATTAAAGTCAATGGAAAACTGCAACAGCCCAATCCAGGCAGGACTAACAATGGCTCAGAATCTTCAGGAATGAAGGTTTGGGTCACCTCACCAGGCAAAGAACCAAGGCCAGCTGAGGTGCTTCATCAGGGTAAAGGGAATCTGGAATGGGTAGTGGAAGAACACAGTGAAAATACAAACTCAAACCACGTGCCCAGTTACAGAAACAAGGACTTTAATGCTCATGAATATTTCTTCCTTGTTTTGTTATGAGTATCTTTGTATCTGTACATAAAAGGATTATCTTTGTTTTCTCCCCTCTTTTCCCATTATCATATGGCATAAGTTGTGTTGGTGTTATGTATTTATGTATTTAAGGATGTCAGGTTTAAGAGTGACTATTACCTAAGGACTTGTACCCTATTCTGGAGGGATTTAGTACATTTCCTGTTCAGTGTGTACCCAGGACAGTTGAGTATTGTTAAGCGGGGAAAAAAAGCCTATTGTTTTTATTTAGAGATTAAGTATGGTTTAAGGTGATATGTATGGCTGCCAAGTTGACAAGGGGTAGACTGTGATGGTTAGGCTAATGTGTCAACTCTGGCCAGGTAATGGTGCCCAGTTGTTGTTTGGTCAAGCAGCCACTGGGCTGATTGTAATACAAGGGCATTTCATGGACTTTAATCATCAGTGAATTGATTGAATAGATGGCTGATGAGATCTACAATCAGCTGAGGAGATGGCCATCTGCCACGAGTGAGGCCTCATCCAGTCAGTTGAAGGCCTTAAAAGAAGAGATTTCAACATTCAGAGAAAGAGAATTTCCATCTGTACTTCAGACAGACAGGGTCTCCTGGGGATCTCATTCAGGACCTTTGTTTGGAGTCCTTGGCTTGCAGCCTGTGCTGTGGAATTTGGACTTGTGCATCCCCGTGGTCGTGTGAGACAAGTTTATAAAATCTTGTGTTATTTACAGATATCTCCTGTTGGTTCTGTTTCTCTAGAGAACCTTGACAAATACACTTTTCTACCAACAGTGTGAGGTTTCTAATTTCTCCAACGTGTGGATGAACATTTTTGTGTGTCTTTTCAATTATAGCCATCCTAGTTGCTGTGAAGTACTATCTCATTATGGTTCTCTCTTGGCTAATGAGTGAACATTTTTTCTTGTGCTTATTGGCCATTTGTATATCTTCTTTGAAGGAATGCCTATTCAAATCCTTTATTCTTTATTTATTGTGGATACCAATCTCTTATATATATGATTTGCAGATATTTTCTTATTCTAGGGGTTGTTTTTAACTTTCTGAATGGTGTTCATGAAAGCACAAAAAGTTTTAATATGATGAGGTCCGGTTTATTTTTTCTTTTGTTGCTTGTGTTTTCAGTGTCATATTTAAGAAGGCTTTGCCTAATCCAAGGTAATGATTTACTCCTTTTTTTTCCCTAAGAATTTTGACCGCATCATTTTTAATGAATGTATTTCATAGAGTAGATAAAAGAACCTTAGTTAAGATAAAGACATTCTTATTCATTTTAGGATATCTAGGTGCAATTTATTTGTGGAAGACTTAGGTATTCCTCACAGTGTACTGTGTCAGCTGTATTTAGATATCTTTTTTCTGTTGTGAACTGTATAGACATTGTTAGATGTAAAACTTTGTACTTAGGGTGAACACCTTCAGATAAACTTAACGCAAGTAGAATGGTTGGATTAAAGGCTATATAGATTTTAATGCCTTTTGATATCTTTGGCTAGAAAAATGACCCCAGTTTATGCTTTTATCAGCAGTTTCAGCCACTTTCATATTAAAATTTTTTAAAACTTTTTTAACTAGGGGAAATTTTAGACATATACAAACAGACTGGTTTAATGAACCCTCAGGTTCCCTGCTCCAACAGTCATACTCCAGACCAATCCTGTCCAACTTATTCCCTCAGCTTCCACTTCTCTCCTGTATTACTATTTTTAAACTTTTGAATTGGAACTACAGGAAAGTGCCCATTTCATAAGTGAATTTTTACAAGCTGAAACCCACCCGAGTAATCAACCCCTGGAAGCACCACCCCCGTGTCTCTTGCCAGTTATACCCTCCCCCCAAGGGCACCCAGTCTCTTTACATCTAACAGCACATACTGGATCTGCCCAGTTTTGTTCTTTAAATAAATAGAATCTTAGAGTATGTCCTTCTTTCTCCTGGCTTGCTTTGTGAGATGTGCCCATTTCATTGCATGTAGTAGATTATTCTTTTTTGCTGCTGTATGAATTTCTTTGTATGAAATTATTTGTCTGTTGTTGATGGACATTTGGATATTTGCCAGTTTTAGGCTATTCTGAACCATACCGCTCTGAATATTAAAAGTATATGCTTTTTGGTGACCATAGTATGCATTTCTATTGGGAATATAATATACCAAGGAGTGAAATTGCTAGGTCATAGTATATATTCAGTTTTGGAAAACTGTTGTGATATCCACTAAAATGGTTATATCAAATTATACTTCGACAAGCAGGTTATGAGGGTTCCACTTAACTCTAATCTGTCCAATATTTTGTATTTTCCATCCTTTCATTTTAGCCACACTAGTAGCTCTAAGTGATATTTTACAGTGGTTTTAATTCACAGTCATGAAGTTAAGCACCATTTCTTTTATTAGTCAGTAGGATATCTTTTTTTTTTTTCCTTTTTAAATTCTGGTAACATCTACAACCTAAATTTTCCCTTTTAAGAGCTTTCAGGAATATGATTCTATGGTATTAATTACATTTACAATGTTGTGCTGCTATCACCACCATCCATTACCACTTCTCCATCATCCCAAACAGACACTCTGTACCAATTAAGCATTACTCTCCATTTCCCCTCCCCTGTAACCTGTATTCTAATTTTTGCTTATGAAATTAGCATATTCTAATTATTTCATATCAGTGAGATCATACAATATTTGTCCTTTTGAGTCTGGCTTATTTTACACAACATAATGTCTTCAAGATTCATCATGTTGTAGCATGTAGCAGAACTTCATTCCTTTTTTTCTGGCTGAATATTCCATTGTATGGATATGTGACATTTTATTTATCTATTCTTCCATTGGTGGACACCTGCGTTGCTTCTATCTTTTGGCAATTTTGAATGATAATGCTGTTATCATTGGTGTACAAATATCTGAGTCCTACTTTTATACTTTTGGGTATATGCTTAGAATTGGGGTTGCTGAGTTATATGATAATTCTATATTAAAACTTCTGAGGATCTGCTGGACTTTTTCACAGTTGCAGACCCATTACATTCACACCAATAGTATATCAGGGTTCCTATTTCTCTATATCTTTGCCAGCACTTCTTATTTTCTGTTTTTTAAATAATAGCCATTCTAGTGGGTGTAAAATATTGTCTCATTGTGGTTTTGACTTGCATATCCCTAATGGCTAATGATGTTGAGCATCATTTCATATGCTTATTGTCCGTTTGCATATTTTCTTTGCACAGATGTCTTTTCAAGTCCTTGGCCTACTTTTAAATTGTGTTTTGTCTTTCTGTTGAATTGTGGGAGATTTTTGTATGTCTGGCTGTTAAACCCTTATCAGTTATATGGTTTCTAAATATTTTTCTCCCATTTTGTAGTGGATATTCTTGTTTTAGAGGATATAGTCATGTCTTTTGTTATTGTTTCTATTGGATTCTCTGTTTTTCTTATTGTAGTAATTATCTGTTGCTGCATAACCGATTACCCCCAAACTTAATGGCTTAAAGCAACGATACACATTAACTATTCTTCAGTTTCTGTGGTCAGGAATTCAGGTGTGGCTTGGTGGGATGGTTCTGGCTTGGATGGAAACCAGAGCTTTGCTGTCCTTTGAAGACTTGACTGGGGTTGGAGGACCCCTTTCCAGGTGGCTCATCCGTGTGCCTGGCAAGTATGTTGGGTGTTCGGGGGAGACCTCGGTTCCTTTTTACCTGGGCCTTTGCCAGGGCTGCTTTTTAGTTTATCAGTTTTTTTCCTTTGTGGTTAGCCCTTCCCATATTATTTTGAAGGAAATCCCAAACATGTTTCTTCTAGAAATATGTCAGCATCTTTAAAAGAATGGGAGATTTTTCTTACCACAAAACTATAACACCTAAAAGAAAAACCATACAGTAATTGCCTAAAATTTTCTGATACCTAGTCAGAAATTGAAATTTTCAAATGTCTCAAAATCATAACTTTTTTTTAGAGTTTTCTGATTTTGGTAAATCAAGGTCCAAGGTCTTTTTTTTTTTGAATCCCCTTGCTTTGTATTTGTGAAAATTCTGGGTTGTTTGTCCTGTGGAGGTCCCCCAGTGCCATGTGCCCTCCTTTTCCTGTACCTTGAAAGTAGGATCTTAAGGAGTTTTATTTTGGTTTTTTGTTTTTGTTTCTTTATGTTTGGAGACTTTTTTTTTATAAACTTTTTTGCACTCTCACTTTATAACTTTCATCTTAAACTGGTGTTGCTTCTTTGGCTCCTGGTCTGTCTCTGGAGATTGAATGTGGACCACATTGTATTTTTTTTGAGGGCTTCCAACCTAAATCACTTTGACATTCATTAACAGCAAGTAATGAAGCTCGCTGTGGAATGCCCATTCTCCTCCATCGACTTTTCTGCATTTGCCAGGTCTTGTGAGGCTGCATTTTCTTTGTTTTATGTGGAATGATGATCTGACTGTAAGCCTTGTGCCTTTAGTGGACCACATCCTCGTTATGCAATGCTACCTCAAATGTCACACTATCGTTAGCAGATTTTCCATGTTTATTTTTATTATCTACTTGTTTTTTCTCCTTGTGTTGCCCACTAGCTTTCCTTCTCTCAATGTTTTAAGGGTTGAGGACTCGTAACTCAGGTTCCTTTTAGACCACCTTGAATTTCCAGGCTTTCTAAACTCTGTCTTTCCATTCTAACAGAAACTTTAGTGATGAAAAATTAGAAAAGTTATTGAAGAAGTGATTAGCATGACCATTAGAGAAACAAATTATTTCTTAAAATGTATTTATGTCTAAAGTTTAAACTTAAAAAGTTGTTTGCTTAATATCAGTTGTATCTTAAAAGTATCATTCTGTATTAAGAATTAAATTTTTATTGTTTTGTTTTGAAGTGCATGTACATAAATCATACCTATTTGTGGACACTAATCCATTCAGCAAATATCTGGGTGCCTTTGCCAGGCCCAGTGCTTTCCATGCTTTGGTAATAACCTGGTTGAGAAAGATGGACATGGGCTCACGGTGCCCGTACTGTGAATGAAATGGGCAGGATGGTGTTTTGCACAGCACCGTAGGTAGAAAAACAGTGCAAGCCACATATGTAAATTTAAAAAAAAGATTTATTTATTTTATTTATTTGGTTATTTACTCTGGTTGGGTGGCTGGTGTAAGCTGGAGAGCAAAAGCTCCCTTTTGGAGGGATTAAAATTGGGGTGTTGGAGGGACATCCAAGGGTAAACATGGGTTTGAAGTACAGAAATGGTCTTATTGGTTTTATTTATTTGGGCCTCAGGTATTTAAAAAAAATCCCACGAAAATGACTTCATTTATTCAACAAAACTTTTTTTGAGTCTCCTCAGGTTTTGTTTCAATTGCTGGCAAACAGAGTGACTAAAATGTGAATTTCCACCCCCAGCGGATGTGGTCAACTGGCTAGAGTGTCCTGGGGAGTATGTCCATGGCCTGAATCCTGGACCAGAGTGGGATATCAAAAAATCCAAGTGAGGAGGATGTTCTAAGAAGGCAGCCTCCTGCTCAGCTGTGTTGAATACTGCTGAGAGGCTGGGGTAGTTGGATTCAGCCCCATCTGGAGGTCATTGGTGACATGGGCGAGCAGCTTCAGTGGA
>PVKH010036394.1:0-11599 GCA_004027955.1 Chaetophractus vellerosus | reverse complement strand
CTGCAGCACCCCCTTTAGTATCTCTTGCATATTTGGTCTTTTGGTAGCATATTCTATCAGTTTTTGTTTGTCTCTGAAGACTTTGGACTCACCCTCATTTTTGAAGGACAGCTTTGCTGGACACAGAATTCTTGCTGGCATTTTTTCTCTTTTAGTACCTTAAATACATCATACCACTTTCTTCTTGCCTCCATGGTTTCTGATGAGAGTTCAGCACTTAATCTTATCAAGTTTCCCTTGTATGTGATGCTTTGCTTTTTTCTTGCTGCTTTAAGAATCCTCTATATCTCTGATATTTGTCATTCTGAACTATAGATGTCTCAGGGTAGGTTGATTCTGATTTATTCTGTTTGGGGTATGTTGTCCTTCTTGGATATTGATTTTTATGTTCTTTGTAGAGGCTGGGAAGTTTTCATTCATTATTTCCTCAAATATTCTTTCTGCTCTTAGTCCATTCTTTCCTCCTTCAGGGATACCAATAATGCAAATGTTTGTGCATTTCACATTTTCTGTCTATGAAATCATTAATTCTGTCTTCAAACAACCAAAATCTGCTCTTATGTGCCTCTAATGTATTTTTTTTTTAAAGATCCATTTATTTTTATTACATATCTCCCCTTCCCCCCGGCTGCGGCGATGTGCCGAGACTGATCACTGCGCAGGCGCGGCTTTCCCCACTTGTGGGCGGCTTCTGCTTCTATTCACGGCCGGCTTTCAGTTCGCAGGTGGCTGGCTGCGCTCCATTTGCGGGCGACCTGCCCTGCCCGTGGCGGCCTTTGCCCTGTCCATGGCAGTTTTATTTTGCCCTGTTCACGGCGGCTCTGGCCCGCCCATGGCGGCTTGCCACTCTCAAGGCGGTATGCCTGCTAGGAGAGGTCCCCGGGAACCGAACCCGGGGACTCCCATGTGGTATGCCGGTGTCCTATCCACTGGGCTATCCAGCCGGCCCCTCTAATGTATTTTTAATCTCATCTATCATGTCTTTCATTCCCGTAAAGTCTGTTACTTTTCTTTGCAGGCATTCAAATTGTTCTTTACACTCTCCCAGTGTCTTCTTAATATACTGTATTTCAGTCATATTTTCTTTAAATTCTTTGAAGTGATTTAGGACACTTGTGTGATTATCACTGATTAATAGTATTAAATCCTGTATCTATTCAAGATATTTGGTTTGTTGTTTTGGCTGGGCCATCTCTTTCTTTTTCCTAGTGTGGCTTGTAATTTTTTGCTGATATATAGGCATCTGAATATGTTGTTGAATTTACTCTGATGGTTAATTTCTTTCTCTTGCCTATTGATTTTTTTTTCCACAGCTCTTCTTTGATATTTGGTTCAACTTATTCTTAGTACCAGAAATCTGTTGGCTTTTATAAAGGGTATTTATTTGGGGTAAAAGCTTACAGTTACTAGGCCATAAAGCATAAGTTACTTCCCTCACCACAGTCTGTTGCATGTATTGGAGCAAGATGTCTGCCGATGTCTGCCAAGGTTTTAGGCTTTCTGGGTTTCTCTCTTCCCGGGCCTCGTCTCTCTCTGGGCTCAGCTGCTGTGCTCTCTCCACAAGGCCACCTGTAGTCTATCAGGTGAACGGCTCTGTCTCTCTCTACCCAGGGCTTCTGACATCTAAGGAGCTGTCCCTATTCTTCTGTGTTCTTTTCCTGTTGTTTCCTTTCCAGGCTCCAGTATCAAAACTCCAACCTCCCTTCACTGTGGTGCGGTTTCTCTCTGAGTCCCTGCCCACCAAGGGGGTGGGGACTTAATGTCCTACTAATGTGGCCCAATCAAAGCCTTAGTCATTATTTAATCAAGTAAAAGTAAAACCTCTGAATCCAATACACTCTAATATGTTCAGGGGAAAAGACCAGTTTATAAATGTAATCCAATATTTCTTTTTGGAATTCATCAATAATATCAAACTACTCTCATGGGAATAGAATCCCTTTCTCTTTCAGAGTTCACTGAGAGACTGTGATTGCCTTCACCTGGGTCAAGTTCCCAGGTGTCAACTGTGATTATGTAGCCTTGATATTTTGAATGGACCTAACCTGTGTGACCAGATCTATGGCCAAGTAGGATCAGGAGTCATAATTAACAGCCTTCTAGAATCATTAAATAGAGGAAGGGTGGTGGTTGATGGACAAAAATAACTGTTGATAACAAGTTTAAAAATTCTTAAGAACAGATTTAGGAATTTTGACCTCATTTATTACTGGTTATTTCAAAGTAGCTACATAAGAGAGGTAATCTATTATAAAATTAAATTTTCTACTCAAAATGATAACAACTATTTAATTTTTTTTTTTGCATTTTGGAATTAGGGCATTAGCCTTAGTGTTTGACATAGATGAAAGCCTATCACACATGTGGGCATATTTGCAGCACATTTCTAGAAGACAAGCTGTGAGCAAAGAAGAGTACTGTGGATAATCCAGAAGTGAAACAGAAGTTGTGAAGATGAAACTGTGTACAGACTCCTATTTTTACCCTTTATGAAAACTGTGCACATCTGGGAGCCAATTTTATAGAGATTAATCGGGAGACAAGATGAGATTATTGCTGAGTTAATGAAAGAACACAAATTCATAAACAACAGATTAAATGTAAGTAAATATTAGGTAAAAGTTTCAAAATTTTTCTGGAAGGCTTTTCCCAGGAACTGTATGGGAAATTGAAAAAGTCTTCTTCAAAATTTATGTAAGATTAAAGAGAGGACTGGGGAACAATAGTGAGAGTAGTTGGATGGAGATTGAGATAAATAGAGTAAATGATTTTTAAATGGTCCTTTGAAGAGACAAGTACAAAAATGATTCTCTCATAATTTGCTTTGAGTGAGAAATATGGTAGAGGATGGGTTAGAGGTTTTGCTATATAGTCTTTTTAAAAATAAAAATTGGGAGAAATTCATAAATTTACATGTTTATTGGCTTAGTTGATGTCTCATTTTATTTCCAGAATTCAAGGAAGACAAAAATAACTTTAGAAGTTATTTGTTCACAGAAAGAGAGAGAAAAAGAGTCATTCATATGTATATATATGAATATTAAATTATATATTTAATGAAGAATTTGGATGAAGTTTTTCTGGAAAAGGTCATATCTTATTATGGGTAACATAGTTTCATAATGATTTTCTCACAGGATAATCACAGCATTTAATAATAACACAAATGGAATAATTTTACACTGCTTTTCTTCAACATATAAATTTATTTTGTGGACTGCTTGAAGTCATGAGAACTGTGTGGATGGTCATTTGACGAATCCCCTCTAGTGCTGTCAGTTGAGCTATTTTTACTTCATTCCCTCAAATTTCAAAATGTGGCTAGAGTGTAGGCATGTCTTTTAAAAATTCACTGAGGAATACTTTCCCTTAAAAAGGTAGGAATTGGTAAATCATTTAATAAGTCAAATTAAGTCTTATGGTCCATACTAAACTTAAGAAGTCCTGATAAGTCCATTTGCTACAGTATTTGCTTTTGAAAACTAACCCCATGCTTAAAGACCAGAGTTCTGTGGAATTTAATAAGTCCTAGAGCCTTCATTCAACACAGCACCTCTCCTTTAAAACCCAAGAGAGATCTTCATATTAGAAGATCAATTTGGGTCCTAGGACTTGTATTTGAACACTTTAATACAAATAATTTATAACGGATCTCTGCTCAGTCTAGCGTTACACATGATAGCATTATCTTTTCATTTCTGTGTAGTTGTGTATTTTAGCACAGTTAGCTAAATGTAAAACAATAAAACCATATACCTTCTTCTTTCTCTGCCCCCTTTTTCTTGGTAGTTATAGCATCTTGTGGTTAAACTGCAGTTAGGGATTAGGAAAAGTGATAAAATTAATGTAGGCAGGTTTTATTCTCCACCTGGCTTAGGTGTAAATCAAAGAAGATGAATGTCCAGCCATTAGAAAGCAATTAAAAACAGTTGCTCCACAGAGGAGCTTCTGTCCTTGTTTCTCCACATATGTTACCAAGAACTTTCACCTTTTTCCTCCCTCTTGCCCACATCTTCACTCAACTTCTCCCAAGGAAGAGTTTTTATTTATGTTTTCTATACTGACTTGACAACCTTTTGTTCCTTCCTGAGGATTGAGACAGAGAACTGAGGAAATGGCCACAAACAGCTCCCTCTCTGATCGTCACTATGCTTATCTACCTGAACTAATCATAGTTCCACTGGTGGTTAGTTTGTGGTTTGGGATCTCATCCTCCCATCCTTTCTGAAACTTTAACCAGCTTTTAAGCCTAAAACAAAGAACAAATACAGATTTTAAATATAAAAACTTAGAGAGGATCTAATTATCTTCTCAAGTCATATTATAAATAATACTACATATCCATATCCCTAATACACAGTTTCTTTCTCAGAGTTAGTTAGTTAAATTTAGTTAAATTTAGGCATCTATTCTATTAATGGTTATGGCCAAGGTTAGGGAACATTGGGAAGTAGGCATAATTGATCTTTGGTGTCTCTCCCCTTAATTATTTCCCCCTTAATTTTTTTCCCCCTTAATTCAAAAGCATACCACATTTATTATAGAGATTTTAGAAAATGAAGTAAAACAATAGGAAGAAAATAAATATCATTGGTAACTTTACCACCCAGAAATAATGCAGTTAACATTGACTGAATATTATATTAATATTTATTATATGACTATTATGTGCCCAGCATTGTACCAAAAAACAAAAACAAAAACAAAAAAACAACCTAAAACAAGTCCTACCCGGGGATTTTGATTATCCCTCCTTCTCTCAATTCTCCTTCTAGGTACTCAGTACAGTCTTCAGTCTTCCATCTCCACCCCAGCTCCCACCCTTTTACAGACGCTCTGGCATTTTTTTTCTACAGTATTTCTGGAGGCTCTTCCCATCTTTCCAGTCTTTCTCTTCCTTTCCTCTTCAAAATTTTCCTCATCTCCTCTATCCTAATATTTTATATCCCTATTAAATTACTGGCAAATCTAATAAACATATTTAAGCCAAAATGGTCATGGCTAATCTCATCATAAAAGTTTATATTTTCATTTTGACCTAAAGGAGTTAGCATTTTGTGAATTTCAGGCCCGTGTCAGAACCAGTGAGAGATATATATTTTTTTGACATTTCTCCAGTGAGAGCTAATCAGCTTATATCCATCTTCAAATGAAGAGCAGATAGGGAGAAAAATGTACCTGAAGGAATTTAACCTTAGTGAGTTCCAGATATTTCTCGGCTAACCTTCCCTGTCACCACTGTCTTTCCTGTCTCATCACCTCTGAGCCTTCAACCCCCCTGCATGTTCATTGTTAGGGCGTTATAGGTGGCCTTCCATGGGGGACCTTTTCCACCTATTTTGAATGTGATTATGCTATGTCAGTAACAATGGCCAAATCTTCTTCAGAGCTCACTGTAATATTTCATAGACAGAATTAATTTTTTAAATTAGACTGAATCAGGGTGATATAAATTAGTGGGTAGTCTTATTAAAACAGTCTTTTAAGTCTGTGTAGGTCTGAATAGGATAGGAACTTACCATGTTTAACTTCTTCATATAGGATTCCTCATTGTGGCTAAATTTAAGAGGATGTTTAAAATATACTACTTGAGAGAGAGACTAAGAAACAAGTATTTCTGTACCTGATTCTGTAACTTATATTACATTTTAAAGAACTATTGTGGCTACTATGAAAACAATACAGAGTCACTACAATTTTAGCCTTGCTAGCATGATTAACTTGATAATTGTTCTATTATTACTTTTGACCTTATTGCAACATCTAGGTTCACAATAGATCAACTATTAGATGAATTTCACCCCTGAGAACACAGACATAAGTAAAACAGTTTTTCCTAACATAAAATTCATGTATTAATTTTCCATATTGACATTCATAATACACAAAGGCTGACTAGTCCCTGACACCAAAGGAATTGCAGTTACAATGCTCCACAGAAAATGGAAATTCTGAACACTGCTATTCACATGTCTTATGTTAAGAAAAAAATTTTGTCATCATGCAGTGAATGAAATTCAGCCATCATTTACTGCCTGGAGGTTTAGAATATTCTTGGTATTTAGCAAGCAGGAAAACTAAGCTAAAATCATGGCTTATGAATAATGAAACAGACAAATTTACTCCCTCTGGGGAAATGGAAGTACATACTGTATACCTTTCCAAATATTTGTTTATTTATCCACTTTGCTCACTCCTGCCAATAGGAGTAAGTCCCCTCACTCCTTTTTAATGGAAATGTCTAGAAAGTAGCCCTAGTTGGGAAATACATTTTCAGAAATACTAAGGTTTTTACTCTGTTAGTAAGCAATAGTTATTTACAATTATATATCTCTCTCAATAAAAAATGGATATGTGGTAAGGGCTGATGATGGTGACCAGGTATCTGAAGTCGGGGAATATTCCCAAATTAAGGCTTCTTTTCCTATTCAGAAGGTGACCTAGAAATAGCTTTCAGAGTCTCAGGATATCTGGCTTCGCCAGCCTTAGAGAGGGTTGAGAGGTACAAGCTGCCTCTGAAGTTTGTCTTTATGTACTATTAACAAGTCCCAACCTAGAGGCTGTGTCTGATTTATGGACCTGGCTTGGTTCCACCTCTCAGAGGTATATTCAGGGACCAAAGGCAGCAGCTAAGCCATCAGTCACCAAGAGCTCACTGAAATCAGCTGGTTTGGAATCCTCTCCTTGCTTGTGCTTTCTGAGCTGTCTGCCTTAGGGTAGAGTTGTGGTTCTTTTACCACATTGTCCAAAAAGGCAAGCTTTCAGATGTTTGTTTTTTTTTCCACTCACCTCCCCTGACTGGAATAATTAGTATATTTGATAGTGTTTACATTCAGCTTATTTTGAAATATTGTTATTATGATGATATGAATATATGAGGAATAAACTTCCTTTCACATAGTCTTCTTAATATTTGAAGATGAGGGGTCAATTCAAAAACTGAATTTATTCCTCAGATTTATTTATTCTTCCTGGCAGCTACATTAGCAAATTGCCAGCTACAGGAGAATGTCTTTAGGTCAGAACACTTAACTCTTTTCTCACCTTGGTAAGGGTGGGGTTTGATGCCTTTAAAAGGCTATTTTAGGCTGTTGCATCAGCTGAAAGGTGACACTGCACTTTATGTCATTGGAGAGGGGAGTAGAATAGTTTCTAGCTATTCCTGGGCTCAACAGTATAGCATTATTATTTTATTTGGAATACTTTTCAGAGCTTAGCCAAGTTCAAATGCAGTAGTACTATTGGCTACGTGCTAGGTGTGTGCTGCACATTCTTTCATTTAATAACTAAACAGTAGGTATTATTGTTCCCATTTTTACAGATGGTGATTCTGAAACTCAGAAATGTTTAATAACCTGCCCAAAAGTCACAGAGCTAGTAAGAGGTAGAGCCAATAAATGATCTCAGGTCTCTTCAACTCTACAACCCATGCCCTTAACTACTGCAGTGAATAAAGATAGTGCTCCAAAACAAAAGGAAATAAGTCAGACCATCTGTACCTTTTTTCATGATTTGTTCTAACTCCACTACACAATGAGTAATTTAGAAACTCAGCAGGAAATATGCACTTCTATGATTCTAAAATGTATGTTTCTCCCCCCACATTTTAACATCTCTTAAATTGGTGTGTGCATAATAATCAATGAGGTCTTACAATTATTAAACACCTGGCAGCAGTTGTGACATAGCTGTCATTGCCCTAGCCAATTTATTTTGCTTAAACGTTCCCTTTTAGGAATCAGAGCGATATATTAAAAAAAAAAAGCTATGTCAAAATAAGACTAAAAGAGCTCTTTCAATAAGTATAAAATAAACATTTTAAATGATGAGAAAGCAAATTATCACACTTTGCCAGTGCTTTTCTTTCTTGGTGGAACATAAGAGTTTAACAACATCGTAGATTCAATAAAATGCAATAGGTGATATGTATATACAATGGCTATGCAACGTATTCTATTAAAAAACAAAGCACCAGTACTATATTTCTCATTGTGTCTGCTAAATTGTAAATTTCTTGCTGTAGCCATTTGATGTAATTATGAATTCCAAAAATCGATATTGAATCATGCTTGTAAACTGATCTGCTAATTTGGGCATGATTAAGTTATGATTGGGGCATTGACTGGGTCACGTCAGTAGGGCTTTGAGCCCCACCCCTTGGTGGGTGGGGGAATCAAATATAAAAGGACAGAGGAAGCAGATTTGCGAAGCAGATTTGAGAAGCAGTTTTGATGTTGGAGTTCGGATGTTGGAGAGAAGGTCCTGGGAGAAGAGAAGTGAGCCGTTCGCCTGATAGTCTACAGCTGGCCTTGTGGAGGAAACAGAAAAGCTAAGCCAGGGGAGAAATGCAGAAACGCAGCCCCGGGAAGAGAGGAACACAAAAAGCCTGAACCCTGGCAAACCTCGGCAACTGTTTTGCTCCAACACGTGGCAATGGACTTTGGTGAGGGAAGAAACTTATGCTTTGTGGCCTGGTAACTGTAAGCTTCTACCCCCCAAAAATACCCTTTATAAAGACCAACCAATTATTGGTATATTGCACAGGCGTCCCTTTGGCTGACTAATATACACTTGCCAATTGCATCCTTTTTATCCGTGTACATCATCTAGCATAGTGTCACACAAACGATAGACACTGAATAAATCTATGTTGAATTGAATGTGCAATGAGTCTGATTTTCCTGTCTTCCCTGTAACGCAAAATCAAAACAATAGTTCCAGTGTCAGCATCACTCTAATTATTGTAGAACCTTCCACAATGACCTCCTTGAAATAGCGTGCTAATTTTAATGTATTCATCATAAAAAGAGTTGACCTCCTATAAAGAGCACAGTTTGGGAAGTCAGGAGATTTTAATTTTAATCCTGCCACAACCTTCCTATGACATCTTAGGTAAATTACTAAGCCTTTAGTAATTAGTCCTGAGCCATTTCTAAGAATAATAATTAAAAGTCCTCATAGCTCCCTTACAGGGTCAAAGTTACGTGACTATAAGTGAAATTACAGATGCAAAATCATTCTAGGAGCTTTAGAAAATACTCACAAATATAATGTGTTGTTGCAAATAAAATGGTCTCACTTAGGAGCCTGAATTTTCCAATAGGGCCAATCGGAGCCTAGAGTCCCAGCTTGTTATGAAAATCAGTCCCTGTCCTGTGAGTGCTCCTCATTTTCTTCTCGGCACTGTTCTTGGCATGCTAGGGCTCAGTACATGTCTGTTTAATGAGCGAGTGAAAGAAGACAGAGGCTAAACTAATAACTAAAATACATTTCGGGGAACATCAGTGAATTTTGTTCTCATAAGATCCCACAACCCTTTTAAAAGGAAGGTGGAGTAATGGGAATAATTTGCTTTCCCTCAATATGGAGCTGGGATTAGAGGTGACGATTTCTGGGATAATATACTTGTTAAGAAAAAAAATCTGTCCTTTGTGAGCTGAACTGTATTCTCCCTCCACCCCCAAAAAGTTATATTCAAGTCCAAACCCTGGTACTGGTGAATATGCTCTTATTAGGAAAAAGGCTCTTTGCAGGTGTAATCAAGTTTAGATGAGGTAATACTGGATTAGGGTGAGCCCTAAATTCAAAGACTGGTATCCTTATAAAGAGGTAGAGCTTTGAGGACAGAGAGAAAACATAGAAGTCCAAGTGAAGACAAGCAGAGATTGGCGTGATGCTGCTACAAACCAAGGAACATGGAGGACTGGTGCTCTAGCAGCCACCAAAGCCAGGAGAGGGAAGGAAGGCTTCTTCCCTAGAGCCTTTGCAGGGAGCATGCCCTACCAATACCTTGATTTGGATATCTAGCATCCAGAACTGTGAGACAATGAGTTTCTGTCACGGTAATTTGTTCCAGCAGCCCTAGGACACGCATACACCCCTTTTTCCTGCAATCTGATAAACTCGAAATTTCTGGCAATACATTCATGTAGTTTTCCACACAGTGGGGAGAAAAACAATCACATTTCATATAATATGAAACCTTTCTTCTGGAAACCAGGCTGATTTCCGTGCCAGATTGTCACTATATAGTCAATAAGGTTTGGAAATTGGTTTCTTATTAATACTTCTTTGTATAAATTACCATTAACTGTGGATAGTATTTTCCTGTTTCATCAATTTTTGCTCACCAACTCAGCCAAATAGACTTTTCCACTAAGAAATGACTTGAGCATTTGAACCATGTTTTAAATTACGCAAGTAAGTTTTTCTTAAAGGTTTTAGTGTGATTAGCATGGGTAAACAACCTTTTTTTTTTTTTTAATAAAAGGAAAACAAAATCACTTAGGAATATGATATATTGCCACTTGGTGGCAGTCTTTACTCATTTAAAGCAGTATTGATGAGTAGAGGAAAAATGTGTTTGTAATAAAGAAAAGTGACAATCCAGGGAGAATTTTAATAGTCTAATTTTAGACCCGGTATTCAGGTGTTTTGGTATTCTGATAGCCTGGATCCGGTGGTTTCTGGAGTCTGCCAAGCACACCGGTAGGTCTAGGGAATGCCATTCAGGCTATGAAATGCATCAGGTCTGCATATAAAGATGTTTTTATGCTGCAAAATTTGGCATATTAGATTTACCTCTTTGATTTTCTCTTGTCTCTATTCTAGAGGACATGATTTTAAAAGCCTGACAGGTATATGAATAGTAAATAGTAAATACATGCAACAAATGATTTTCCAGAAGAAGATTCTCCTAAGAAACAACTTGGATCAGTAAACATTCAACAAAGTAATCTATGATAACCTTTTGGTTACTGGATAGCAGAACTTTATTTACAAATAAAATTTAGAAGAAGATAACAAAGCAACAGCTGCCACTAACCGGTTTACCCATTAAAGGGTATTTTTCAGAAAGCAAAAATTGGGGTAAATGCACATCCGATGCTGAACGGTACCAGGCTGTTGTTACGTCAGTCAGAATGCAAACTGTGAATAATGGAATCCTAGCCAACTGTCACTCTTTCACATGATCAGCCACCATTCCAAAGGTTTAATTTGACATCAATCATTTTAATAGAATATTAGAAAGGAATTACGTTAGACTATTGTCACTGGGATGCATGGGAATAGAAATTTCTGACTCAATCAGTCTTGTTCTTGAGAGGTATAAAAATATCAATGCTGACCTTTTCCAGCAATTGGAGTAGGAGGTGGAAAACATTAAAGACCCATGCCTATCTTCATTACAATCACACTGTCTGGGCAACAGTCCCAGCCTCTAGCATAAAGAACCTCCCAGAGCATAGAGCATTAGTGAGTACAGTTCAGCTTTGTCAGCTATGGCATCAATCACATCCAGAGTAGTTTTATCAGGTCCCCACCCAAGCCACTCAATTATGAAAATCTCTCTGATGCAGAACTAGCATGGCATTACATTCAAAATCCATTTAGACAAGCTCATTGACACTAAGATACCACGTCTCCCATTTTAATAGATGAAATTCATTGAGAATTCTGCAGCTACACATTTTAAGACATTGTTTCTCCAAGTATAGCCTGAGAATGCATATGTTTCCAAAATACTCAAGATGATGTTTAAAATGCAGATTCCCAGGTCCTAAGCAGGAATAGGGACTCACATAGGATAACGGTAGTT
>PVKH010036393.1:0-11607 GCA_004027955.1 Chaetophractus vellerosus | reverse complement strand
GTGTGTGTGTGGAGAAATAAATAAATAAATAAATCTTAAAAAAATATTTATCTAACAGGAGTGTAATGGGCTTGCTAGCAAGTGTCTTGATACAGTGGAACCATAACTAGGTGTGTGTATCAGAATATTCAGGTTTTTTTTTCATTAAGACATGGTAATAGAAGTGATCTCAGTTTAATTTGTCTTAAAATTTTTTAAGCTTTATCTTGAAATAAGTTTTAGATTACAATAAAGTTACATAAAAATTATAGGGGATTCCCATAACCCCCCCCCCCTCACATTTTCCCCTATTAAAAACAGCTTACATTAGTGTGGTACATTTGTTACAATTGATGAACACATACTGAAGCATTCCTACTAACCAAGGTCTATAGTTTACATAATGGTTTACACTTTGCACCGTATAATTTTATAGGTTTTGATAAAATGCATAATGGCTTGTGTCCTGCAGAACAATTCCAATGTTCCCAAAATGCCCCATGTTACACCTATTCTTCCTTCCCACTCCCCTCAGCACCTCTGGTAACCACTATCTTTATATCAGTGTTACAAGTTCTTCCATCACTACAACAATACTAAGCCTACTTTGATCCGTGGTTGCATTCCCCTCTTATGTTTGTTCATTCCTCAACCTCGAGGATTTGGGGATGGTGATACCTGCTCTGCTTCACGTTGAGAGGGGGCTTAGATATGAGACAGATGGCAGGAACTGTTTTGCTCACAGTTGTTTTTTTGCATGGGGGTTGTCTATCATCATCATTTTCTTAGTTGTCCTAGGCAAGTTTGATGAACTGGAGAGTAGATGTTGGCTGCAACGCTAATTGGTCTTAATACATATCAACCATTAGGGACATTTATGTAATATGCATTTAAAAATCAATTTAATTTAATTTTTTTCTAGTAAAAAATCCCCCAAATTTGCCATTTTAATGCAACCATCACCATAATCTATTTCCAAAAATTTTCATCAACCCAAATAGAAACTCTTTACTCATTAGCAATGACTCCCCACCATTACTCCATTGCCAGTGTCCTTTAATGCACAAAGTTTTATAATTTTAATGAAGTTCATTTGTTTTTAATTTTGTTGCTTGTTCTTTTGGCATCATACTTAAGAAATAGCCAAATCCAAGGTCATGAAAATTTGTCCCAATATTTTCATCTGAGAGTTTTATAGTCTTAGCTCTTCAATTTAGGTATTTGGTCCCTTTTGAGTTAATTTTTGTATACAGTATGAGATAAGGGTACAATGTCAGTCTTTTTCATGTGGATATCCAGTTTCCCAGCATCATTTGTTGAAGCAAATTTGCATTTTCTCATCAATGGTTTTGGCAGTCTTGTTGAAAATCAACTGACCATAAATGTGAGAATTTAATTATCAACTCTCAATTCCACTCCATTGGTCTATATGTCTATCATTACACCAGTACTACACAGTATTTTTTTTAATTGTAAACTTTGTAGTAAGTTTTGAATTTGAGATGTGTGTACTACAAAATTGTTCTTCCTTTTAAAAATTCTTTTGGTTATTTTCTGTCCCTTGAAATTACACATGAACTTTAGGATAGGTTTCTTCCATTTCTGCAAAAAACTGTTATTGGGATTTTGGTAGAGATTGTATTAGGTATGCTTATCATTTTGTATAGTATTGTCATTTTAATAATAGTAAGTCTTTCAATCCATGAACATGGGATTTCTTTCCATTTATGTAGGTCTTTAATTTCTTTGAGCAATAGTTTATTGTGTTAGTGTACAACTCTTGTACCTCCTTGTTTAAATTTACTCCTAAGTATTTTATTCAGTTTGTTGCTATCATAAATGGAATTATTTTCTTAATTTCCTTTTTGGACTGTTCATTTGTAGAAATGGTTGTTAAGTGTGTATTGTGTAATTTCCACATATTTGTGAGTTTTCCAGTTTTCCTTCTGTGACTTCTACTTCCATTCCATTGTGGTTAGAAAAGGTACTTTATATTTTTTCAATCTTTCACAATTTATTAAGAAAATTGCTGTATGGCCCCATATATGCTCTATCCTGGAGAATGTTCCATGTGCACTTGAGAAGAATGTGTATCATGCTGTTGGGTGGAGTGTACTATGTACGTCTATTAGATCTAATTGGTTCACAGTGTTGTTCAAATCCTCTATTTCCTTATTGATTTGTTTGGTTGCTCTATCCATTACTGAAAGTGGAGTATTGATGTTTGCAACTATCATTGTAGCTAGGATTGCCTATTTCTCCATTCAATTCAGTCAAATTTTGCTTCATATATTTTGGGGCTTTATTGTTAGGAGGTGTATATATGTTTATAATTGCTATATATTCTTGATGAATAGAATCCTTTATCAATATATAACATTCATTTTTGTCTTTTGTTAACTTTTTTGACTTAAAACCTCTTTTGGAGATTGTGGGAAGATGGTGATGGACTAACTGAATTCTTTCACAAAAACAATGGAGAAAGAAACAAAAGCTGCCTGAAGGATCTGCTTTAGGGGTCAACAGACCAGGATAGTGCTATACAATCTCTGGAGGGTGAGGGACAGAGAGATGAAGAAGCCAAAATGACAAACATGAGCTACCAAGGCCCCGTGGTGGCTGGGAAGGGCTCCCCTCCCCCTCCCAAGCTATTAAGCTGGGGTAAAACACCTGGATCACTGAAGCCAAATGATAGGGGAACAGACATCTACCTCCCTGTCAGCTGTTTCAACGGAAAATTCCGGGGAAGTGGGGTGCCTTTCTTCAGTGAATTCAGCCAGCAGAGCCCTCTTTGAATTTCTGGCCTGGAGATTCAACATAGGAACACAAGAAAGCGAAGACTGAAACACCTATGTGGAAATATGCACTGATGAGCACCACCTGCTGGCCATTCTGGAAATTGCATGGGCAAAAACTGTTCATGTTCTCTGTATCCAACCCCCTGGAAAAAATCTGCTCCCCACTAGTGAGTCCCTGACCCTATTTTGAAAGCTTAAGCTGGGTAATTTTAAAGACAGAATAAGTTGAACCAAATATCAAAGAAAAGCTGTGAAAAGAAAAAACAATAGGCAAAAGAGAGAAATCAGCCATTAGAGTAAATTCACCAACATATTTGATGCCCAGACATCAGCAAAAAATTTCAAGCCATACTAGAAAACAGGAAGAGATGGCCCAGCCAAAAGAACAAACCAAATATCCTGAAGAAATACAGGATTCAATACAATTAATCAGTGATAATCACACAACTCTCCTAAATCACTTCAAAGAATTTAAAGACAATATGACTAAAGAAATAAAGGATATTAAGAAGACCCTGGGAAAGCATAAAGAACAATTTGAAAGTCTGCAAAGAAACATAACAAACTTTATGGGAATGAAAGATATGATGGATGAGATTAAAAATATATTAGAGGCACATAAGATCTGAATTGTTTGAAGGCAGAATTAGTGATTTTGAAGACAGAACCTCTGAACTGAAAAAGACAGGAGGACAGAAAGAGAAGAGAATGGAAAAACAGGAACAGAGTCTCAGGGAATTGAATGACAATGTGAAATGTACAAACATTTGCATTATTGATGTCCCAGAAGGAAAAGAGAATGGAAAAGGGGCAAAAAGAATATTTGAGGAACTAAAGACTGAAAACTTCCCAACCCTTATGAAAGACATAAATATCAATATCCGAGGACAATGCACCCTAAACAGAATAAGTCCAAATATACCTACCCTGAGACACTTGCTATTCAGAATGACAAATATCAGAGATAAAGAGAGGATTCTGAAAGCATCAATAGAAAAGGAAAGCATCATATACAAGGGAAACTCAATAAGATTAAGTTACAACCTCTTATCAGAAACTATGGAGGAGAGAAGAAAGTGGTATTATGTATTTAAGATACTGAAAGAACAAAACTGTCAGCCAAGAATTCTGTATCCAGCAAAGCTGTCCTTCAAATATGAGGGTGAGTTCAAAGTCTTCACAGACAGACAAAAACTGATAGAATATGTTACCAAAAGACTGGATTTGCAAGAGATACTAAAGGGAGTGCTGCAGCCTGAAAGAAAAAAAAACAAGGGTGAAAGAATTGGAGAAAAGTTTAGAAATGAAGATTATTAGGAAGGGTAAACTAAAAGATAAGAAGACAGACAATAGAATGATATGACAACAGAGAGTGAAGGACAAAATGAATGAAGTAAGTAATGCTTTTACGGTAATAGCACTGAATGCTAATAGATTGAACTTCCCAATCAAAAGATATAGACTGATAGAATGGATAAAAAAATATGAGGCATCTATATGCTGTCTACAAGAGACCCATCTCAGACATAAGGACACAACCAGGTCAAAAGTGAGAGGTTGGAAAAAAGTATTCCATGTGAATAGTAACCAAAAAGAGATGGAATAGACCAGATAAATGTAATATAACAACATTATAGTATATGAACAATAATTCTCAGTGCAACTGGCAAATTGTTCCTGTGATCAGTATTCTGTAATTTTTTTTCATACAAAATAAACACTTGCTTTTAATTGAGGAGGACTGGAGAAGAGATATATTTTAAAATATTTCATTCTTCTTTGACCCTTTCTTATTCATGCTCTTTAATTAAAATAATCTATGTGGATCAAAAATGATTTAGCATGACTACTGTTGAACAAGATTTTGAGTTTTTCTGCCTCATAAAATTATGAGTTGGCAAGTTGTTATCTGCTGTAATTCATTCCAATAAGATGAGAATTCCCAAATAGGAATTGGACTATCTAGAAATAATTATGGCCTAAATGGAAATTAAATAACTAAACCAATATTTTATTTCATTCTTAGAGGTTATTATGTCCAATAGTTAGAGCTGTAATATAAAAATTAGAATTATGTTATAATTAATTTCTATTATATTTGAATTGTTTGAATAAAGGTTTGTTGCTATACTTGTTGCTATACTTAAAAAAAAAGCTATTTTTCCCAATAATAATATAAATACCTCAGCACTCTTTTGGCTTCTATTTGCATGGGATATCTTTTTCCATCTTTGGATTTTCAACCTATTGTGTGGGCACTGTATTTTTACTTCTTCCTTCCACCATCCATCCACCTATCCATTCAATCAACATTATCTCCTTTCTATGTGTTATTAAAAGTTTTCTATGTGTCAAAAGCCATACATTCTGAGTACTCTAATTCCAGGTAAAATGGATATATGACTTCCAGGAACAAGGTATCCCAGTTAAAAGTTTTCTCTACCTGAATTCCTCATTCAACTAGATAATGAAAAAATCAATCCTTCTGATTTGGCTATGGAGAGTATACCAAGCAATATCAAGTGGAGAATTAAGGCAAGTATCTGAATAATTTAGGTCCCAAACTCTCTTTTTAAAAGAATAAGTAAGATTTCTTTAATGTTGAGAGTGCATGATATTATAGGTTGACCAAAATTAGCTAAATTATTAATATTTAGTGAATATTCACAGAATAATCATTTGAGCCTTTAATTAATTTTCTCATGCAGACGTTTTAAATAATAAAATTTTTATTTAGAGGATAGAGCAGCTCTTGACCCATCCTATTTTCTATCTATGAATATTGTCATGATACCTGATGGTCACTTGGAACTGACAGGCCCAAATGTTGCTTCATACTCACCCTCTAGTAAAATTCATCAAGATAGCCAAAATTTGCATGTGAAGAGGCCCAGATCAGGCCTTGAACCTCTTCTCTTCACTACCAACACTCACCAAAATGATCTCATCCAGTCTTATAGATTTCAATGCCATTGATATGCTGATGAATCCCAAATTTATATCTCTAGTCTAGACCTCTTCTCTGTAAATCTATTCATCTACTTCAACTCGCCACACTTGGACGACTAAAGGGCATTTCAGATCTAATAAGTCTAGAACTGAACTTCTGGTTTTCTTCTTGATCCTTGCATTTTCCCACAACAAATCATTCCTCCATTCATTCAGTTGGTCAGACCAAAGAAGTTGTTGTCATCCTTGTATCCTCTTTCTTTTTCCCCCACTTCTAAGCAGTCAGCAGATTCTCTCAGCTCTACCTTTAGGATTCTTAACACTTCCTACCACTTCCACTGCTACCAACTTGGTTTAAGCCATCATCATCTCTTGCCTGGATTCTTGCCACACCTTCTAATAGGTCTCATGCTTCTGTCCTTGATTCCTGACAGTCCTTTTCAACTCAGTAGTTAAGCAGTTAGGGTTATTTGCCCACATAGAATAGCTTCAGCTTTCTTTTCTCTTTAGTACACATTTCTTGCTCTGCAGAGGCTACCTACCATGCTCAGTTCTGGTTGACACATTAGGACTGGATTGCTGTGGCTCCATGCCCAGAGCAATCTGGTTTTATTCACTAACCACAGCTTACAGTTTCATTTGTACCATTAGAGAAAAATATTTGAAACTTCCCAAACAGCATAATGCTACAGTCTTTTTAGAGCTTTCCATATGTGACTAGCTAGGATTTAATGACTCTTGGTCCATTTCAGTGAGGCTTGGCTATGGGATGGGGGGATAATTGCAAGAATCCAAGCTTTTTTGCTCATTGACTGGGTTCACTCAGATGTATTTGAATACTGTAATTCTCTATTAGCTGATAACTTTCTGTCTGTGACATTAGAGTATTAAACCTGTTTCTCTGACCACAATCGCCTGTGCTAGGAAATTCTCTGGATAATTATTCCTAAGGGAGATAAAGATTGCACTTGCTTTTTCTCCATCTTAATAAACTGTATAAATGCCAACTGTGGCATGCTTTCTCACTGTATGTGTCCAGTCATGGGGACACACGCTATTTACTCTGTGAATGTATCTTTCTCCTTCACATTCAACATGAACATTTTCCTACCTGGTTTTCAGAGCCCCTTGAGATGTGGTGTTAGTTGCAGGACATGCAATCTGACAGGAGAGAATCAATCAATCAAATATTTATTGAGTGCTTACTACGTGTAAGGCACTGTGCTAAGCCAGGTTTAAGCAGAGTATTAAGAGGGGTTGGAGGAAAAGCGTTCTTTTTTTTAGAAGCTCTCAGAGGCTCAATGTCAGACAGAGGGGAAAAGTTGTACAGAATACTTTTCCAGACTGCAGAAAATTGAGCATTAGACATTTTCACCTCCCTATTTTGTACTCTGTTCTATTTCTTGATTCCTCCTCCCTCATATATTTTCCTATTTACCCAGGCCCTTTATACTCTGCCCTTTTGCAACCACACCACCCAGTACTGGCATGATTTCCTTCAGCTGTACTTAGCCTTTTGGCACCACTCACACTTACCCAAATTTCCCATTTCTTCAATGCCATCCCACTTGACTACAACCTGCTCATTCAATCTCATTGATATGTTGGTAATGAAAAACCATTTAATGCACTTATTTACCAGAGGCATTTACATTTTAATACGTATCTTATACATGGCAATACTTAAAAATAAAACAACCCTCCCTGTGATGGCATTAAAAGCACTCTAGCAGATTAGAGGGGGAGATTTGTTTTTTATGTGAGGATGTATTTCTGGAATCTTTCAAATCACACTCTGTCAGCAGTCACTTATTTTGTTCATAGGTAAAATTAGCCTTGTTCACTAGTCATTTACTTTTTTCCCATGGATTCAGTTTAAAAGGAACTTGCACCTGCCTAAATGACCTAATTTCCCCTTCACACTTCCATTCAGCAGGTTGCCGAGTTAAAAATAAAACCATAAAAATCCCTGCACTTTAGATTGTGAAAATCCAAGAGCTCTTTTTATTATTTTTCAGGAATTTGGGGTGCATCCATTGATGTGCAGGTGATTGTTTCTTTAGATTTCCAAAAAAATTTTTCTGCATTTCCCAAATCAGGAGATTTTCTGTTTTACATAAAGGCCATGCCGAAGTATTGGAACACTAAAGTAGATTTAAAAATTATTGTGCTCTGTTTAAAAATAGATTATAATTTCAGAAAAAGAAAAACAGACAATGGATGAGGCTGAAGAGTCACACAGAAGGGTAACAGCCAGATAATTCTTGGACAGCAGCAGGCCATCAGTGAGGAGGTCCTGCTGAAATGTGGATACTGGTCCATCTATCTAGGATCTTCTGTGTAGCCAAAGACAGATATATGATGAGTAAGGAAAGAGGGAGATCTATGTCCTTCTGATTGTCAAGGGAAATCCCAAAGTGCTGAAGGAGGCACAGAATTAAACAAGATCTTATTTAATGAAGGAAGTCATTAAACGTTTTCATGGATGCTTAAAAGGTTAGATTTTCATAAATACTCTGAAGCCCAGAAACCTCAAAGAAATCCAGAAAGCTGGAGACAAGCAGCATCAAGAATCCAAAAGAAGGATTCCTTGAGAGAAAGTAAGGACAAGAGTTAAAACAGTTAATGATAGGAAATTGAAAGGAGAAAATATGAACATGATTAGGTTGTATTTCTTTTTGGTCTTTTTTCATGGTCTTTTTTTTTAAAAGAATCTGTTATCATATATACAATCTAACATTTCCCCTTTTAATCACATTCAGATATATAATTCAGTGCTGTTAATTATGTTCACAATGTTGTGCTACCATCACCACCATCCATTACCGGAACATTTCCATCATTTCAAATGGAAACCCCGTAAATTTTAAGCCTTAACTTCCCATTCCCTATCCTCACCCAATCCGCTGATAACCTATATCCTAGATTCTGACCCTGTGAGTTTCCTTATTCTAACTGTTTCAAATCAATGAGATCATACAGTATTTGTGTCTGGCTTATTTCACTCAACATCATGTCTTCAAGGTTCATCCATGCTGTCACATGTATCAGGACTTCATTCCTTTTACGGATGAATAATATTCCATTATATGCATATACCACATTTTATTTATGCATTCATTTGTTGATGGGCACTTGTGCTGCTTCCATCTTTTGGCAATTGTGAATAATGATGCTATGAACATCAGTGTGCAAAATTCCTGTTCCAGTCCCTGCTTTCAATTATTTTGGGTATATACCTAGTAGTGGGATTGCTGGGTCATATCATAGTTCTATACTTAGCTTTCTGAGGAACTGCCAAACTGTCTTGCACAGTAGCTACACCATTTTACATTGCCACCAGCAATGAATGAGGGTTGCCATTTCTCCGAATCCTCTCCAACACTTGTTATTTTCCATTTTTTAATAGCAGCCACTTTCTAATGGGTGGTAAATGGTTATTCATGGTCTCTTATGTACAATCTTTTAAAAATCATTTGGATAATGATCAGTAACTATATAGAAGAGACAATATTAATTGGATTTTGTGTGTTTTCTCCCTCTCTGGACAACACATGGTTGTGTATGATGTGTCTGTTAGAACTAGACTCCCACTAAGAGCAAAACTTTCCTCCATATAGTGGCTACAGAATTAGGGCAACAATAAATGGCAGCTCAACACATATTTAGGTTCCCTTTGGAAACCTAACTAGAAATTATAGTAACCTACAATCTAGTAACACTGCTAGAACCAATATAGCTGATGGACACGTTTCAGATGATGTAAATTTGAAAATTTTAGAGAATCCTAGTTACTTAACTAGAGAAACATCCTGGCATCTGGCTGTTTGTGGGTTTGCAGATTGCTGGCACTGACAGTATTTACTGTCCCATCGCAGAATGGTCAGAACTAATATCATGTAGATTAGCAAATGTGCTTTTCATTCCCTTCTCACAGTCTTTTTGAGACCACAGGCTCAGACCACAGGTCCAAAATCAAGACAGGACTCAGAACGTGTGTGCAACTGGCCTACAGGCATGCAGCACTTTGAGGAGCCAGCCTTCACTGTGATTGAGCAATTAAAGGAACTTTCTCCCACATGGCAAAAGAACCAACTCTACGAGACTGACAGCCACATGTGATCATCTCTTAGGTGCTATTTTGATTCTGCCTGAGCTCCTTTACCATCTTGTCTACTACTTAAATAAGCACTCTAGCTTCACCTCTTGAATTCAATTTCCCTATAGTGCTACTTACAAGTTTCTCAAGTGCACACTAATGATTTATTGAGAAGAGTCATAGAAAAGTAGAGGAAGTAGAGAAAGAAAAAGGAAAAACATTGGTTTCACACGGTCATACGGATTACTGAATGCATAAAGCAAGCAATGTGTCAGGCAAAGTCATTGGGATATCGTAGGTACTCAATTATTAGAGCAAAGACAGTTCCTTACCTACCCTTCAACTCTTACTTTTCTGTCATTTTCTGAGATAATCCCTTTATTTTAGTTAGTTCTTCATATAAGAAATATCCATATAAGCATACCATTTGGTAGCCTATTATTGTGAAATAGAGCATCAACCTGAAGGGAATAACAAAATCTGAGACTGGGGTTTCTCAACCTGAGGACTATTGGCATTTAAAAAAATTATTATTTTAAAATATTTAAAAAGAGAAGCTTTAGATTATATAAATGTTACATGAAAAATATAGGGGATTCCCACATACCCCACCCCCCTCTCTCCCACACTTCCCCACATTAACAACATCTTTCATTAGTGTTACAATTGATGTATTTGTTACCAATTGATAGACACATATTGAAGCATTACTACTAACCATGGACTATAGTTTACATTATAGTTTACACTTTGCCTCACACATTTTTATCGTTTTTTTTCATTTAAAAATTTATGGAAGTATATCACCCATACATAAACATTCATCAACAATAAGTGTATAGTAAAAGTTGTGGACTTACAAAACAAACATGTATAATATCATTCAGGGCTCTCATACCTCACTCCACCACCAACACCTTGCATTGTTGTGAAACATTTTTAACAAATGATGAAAGAGCATCCTCAAAATAGTACTACTAACCAAAGTATCTTACATGTGGTGTATTTTTGCCCCAACATACCCTATTTTTAAAATATAATTCGTATATGAACATACATTAAAAATTAAGTGTATAGTAAAAGTTGTGAACTTACAAAACAAACATGCATAATAACATCATACAGGGGTCCCATATGTCAACCCACCACCAACACCTTGCATTGTTGTGAGACATTTGTTACAAATTATGAAATAAAATTGTCAAAATCTTACTATTAACTACAGTCCATATCCTACATTTGGGGTAAAAAATGTGAAACGCTTCATGAATTTGCATGTCATCCTTGCACAGGGGCCATGCTAGTCTTCTCTGTATTGTTCCAATTTTAGCAGATGTGCTGCTGAAGCAAGCACTCAATTTTATAGGTTTTGACAAAATGTATAATGGCCTGTATCTGTCATTGCAATGTCACGCAGGACTATTCCAATGTCCTCACAATGCTGGAAAAAGACATTTTTTTGAATTTCTTTTTTTTAAACTTCGTTTTTAAAGAAGTTTTAGATTACAGAAAAGTTACATAAAAAAATACAGGGACATTTTTTCCATACCCTCCTGTAGCAGTTTGGCAGTTTGATATAGTTATAAATTCCAAAAATAGATATTGGATTATGCTTGTAAACTAGTCTGTTAATCTGGGCATGATTAAGTTATGATTAGGGCATTGAGCCCTCCCCCCACCTTGGTGGGTGGGAATCAAATATAAAAGGCATGGCAAAGGTCAGAGTTGGAGTAATTTTGGTGTTGCAGGTTTTTTTAAAATTTATTTTTTATTTTATTACTT